>JBBKCR010009448.1:0-12726 GCA_037577295.1 Ladigesia roloffi | reverse complement strand
GGACCCAGTGGTGGTGCTGGGGGTAGGATTCGAACCCAGGACCTTATGGTCCGCAGGCAAGTATCCTAACCACTGAGAAAGTGCAGTTTACACTAAAAGATGATGAAGAAACTTCCATAAATATAGTTCATATTATTTAAGAATATATAATAGAATTTACAAGTAAACTTCCTTCTACATATTGATTACATTGTGTACTTCAGATTAAGAGAATCTGTCACATCAAGATAGAGATATTTACTGTATGTTTTCATGTTAGTGATGTTTCTTACCATATTAATATTTATTAAAACCCAAATATTATATGTTGTTTTATTTTCAAAATGGGAAGTTAACAAAAATACATTTCTTAAAAGACTTTGCGCAATAGTGACTTTCTGTGCTCTCTGAACACTGGGTGAGGCTATTGAGGATTACAAATGGCCCTGCCCTTAACACCTGCACTTAAACCAACTTTACATTGTTGCTCAACAGTCTTTGCGTCATAAAAAACATTTCAAGGATAGCCGCTGAATTCTGTTGTTCCCGGAAAACCGTAATAATACTTCATTATCAGTCACTTTTTAGGCTTGCCCATTCCAAACCATTTTTATACAACTCTTCAGTAAAAATGTTTTTCTGTCATAAAATACCTAACAGCATCATTGTCTACTTGACCATTAAACCAATGTTATATTTATTACACACATTTATTGATGCTGCACCGGCTTAACGATTTATACTGTTTTTATTGGGTGATTCTGAGAAAGACAGAACAATATATTCGCACTAATGCTAAATATCAAATCACTCACTATAGTTGTAAAAGTGGCTGAAGTTATAAACCAAATGCAGTTATACTCTGAATTATAAAAATTTGTGACACATTATAAGCTTTTGACATATTTTTAAACGTTTTAAAGTTAAACAATACATAAATAAATAAAATCAATGATACTTACAATGAAAGTAAATTCCAGAGACGATATCAAAGTTGTTAATTCAAATTCACTGCCTTTAATTCATGTGATTCTCCTTTTATTCATAACAGTTAATATCATGGCACTGTATTATTTTATATCACAGCTCTATTTAATAAATGTAATCTTAGAATAACCGTATCTACAGTGCCTTTCAACCCTACACACATAAATCGTTGTTGCTTACACATACAACATATCTTAAATTCAAATTATTTGCATGTCAAAAAGTTAAAAAAATACTAATTACAGTCAATAAAAAAGAACCAAAAATACAACAATGCAATAAAGATACACAGTGTAGATTAATACGGATTTAAAAAAGTATTTGTTTTCTGATCCAGATTGTTTTGACACGGCTTCCATTAGACTAGGCTCTGTTGAGGTGTGTGTTCTCACTGGCCTCCTCCTCCTCAGCCTCCTCTTCCTCTGTGTCAGGCTCGTGGATGAAGCTGCAGCGACGGTAGATGGATCCGTCTCGACAGGTGTAGACCACGTCTGCCTCATCTCCACTGTCCTCTGGCTCAGGGACTCCATGGGGCATGGGACGGGGGTCAGGTCTGACAGCCCCACTCAGTCTCTCGTAGGGCCACCTCCAGCACAGCCTCTTCCTAGCATAAGCCCGCACTAGAGCAAACACGGCCAGTGCCAAGACTACAGCCAGTACAAGAGAAACAGGCAGAGTAGCAGAGGAGCGCTGAGACACCTGAGACTTCAGGTTCATCTCATCATCCTCAGTATGGCTGTCTGCTCGCACCGGAGCTTCCAAACACAGAGCTGTTACAAAAAGGGACACTGCCAGTTAGGGGACTTGTCTGTACAGTGCTAGGCTTTAACTCAAAGGTGTTAGAAGGATGATACTGGCATCAGTACAAATATAGGACCACTGAACCTAAAATGAATAATTAAAAAAATATATACTTTCCCGTGGCACTGGCCATCTTAAAACTGAAGAATACAAGGAGATTTAGCAGGACAGCCTGCAAAAAGACTCAAGCTTGGTAGAAACTTCCCTATTAAGTACAACCCAGCAGAAATAATGAATTAGGACTTTTATTTTGAACTGGGTTTATAATAATTATAATATACTGTCTGGAACAATATGTGTAAATGAAATTTATAATCTAGACGAATTTACATTTACTGATTGCTTTTAAGGATGTAGAATATCAAATGTAATTCAGTGTTATAATCCACTCAGAATTATCTTCTGATATGTTATTTGCCTGCAGAAACAAACCATTGTCAACTTAAAAGCAGACTAAAAAGCCCACACCTGAAGTAGAGTCACACAGGCAGCAGTTTCTGGCTGCCTCCTCAGGCTGGCAGCAGGGCACACATTGACTGGCCCCAGCAAGTAGACCAAAACCTGCATGGCAGGTCAGGCAGCTCTCGGGCCCGGCACTGGCACAATGCTTACAGGACGTGTCACAGGGTTCACACACTTCCTAATATACAGAATGAACAGAAACACACACACACAAAACATTGAATATATAGAACAGGTTCAGTATTCAGGCTAAGTATTAAATTATGGTTACGCTATAATAAACTAGTGACCGAACCATTATACAAAAACTATTATATAACTGTTTTTCATATTCTGTGTGTTGCACAGTCAAAAAGGGTAAAAGAGAGCATACACAATGGCAGCAAAATGGTAAATTATTACACCCACATGAATGTTACAAAAGACCAGGAGTACACAGAATATAAATGGAAAAAGTAACTAAATTATAGCTATTACATAACTGACACCTCAATAACCCTTTTAAGCGTGTATTTTGATATTAATAATTAGTTCTGTAATTAGTCCTTAATTGTCAGTCGACCATTATGCAAACTGGTTTTGTAGTTACACATTTTTCCTTGGATTGCTTTTGTTTAGATCCTTGTCTCATTTGCTAAATAAAGTATAATAAGAAACTGAACATTAGAATAATACTGAACATTAATCCTTTCTAAAAAAGAAATTTGTTACACTGCATGTGATGCTGCAAATAAAATATTGGCCAAAATCTGAGACTGTGCAGCATTAATTACGTGGCTGTGTGCTGCCAGAAAACACAATAAAGTACACAATAAAGGTTTTCTAATTACAGGTCCACATTGCAAAATTAGGATGATGCTGTGCTTGGGTCATCCACCAGCTCCTTTTGTTTTAGTGGATATATTTGGTTACTCAAAAAGAAGCCCTTGAGATGACAGATTTGTCTTCAAAGTTCCTTGCACAGAAAAAATCGAACTAAAAATTTATATTTTCTTCTTGTATTTCCCCTGTGCTACTACCATATACATGCAATTATATATGAGTAGGGTGGCGTCCCTACTGCTCCTATCTAGGGTATTATGGTCCAAAGTTTTCAAAACTGTCAGAACTGTCTCAGGCTGGTCATAAAGGCAGTTCAATCTAAACCCACATATTTAGCCTTAACAAAAAAAATATTTTACCACCATACAGTGTTAGAATGCATTACCATCTTAACTGTACACATTTTACAAGTTTAACTGCTGGTTCTTGCCATAAAACATCAATTTCATTCATACACTTGACCTGTGCCACACACACACACAGTAAGAATACTTACACTTTGAGAGAAGTAGCGGCTTTCCTCACAATAAGGGTAACACACCCCATTCTGTAGAACACTGCCCCAGTCACATGTCAAACAGCCTTGAGGCGTGTTATCTACACACACACACACACACACACACACACACACACTTAGGATTTAAAAAGGTATATAAGAAGCTCAGATACCTTGAACCTGGTGCCCTGTGTGCACTGACATTTCAGAAAAGAACAGAGGGTAAATAAAAATGACTTATTCAACTGATAAAAGACAATGTAACAGAATTCTTACAATTTCCTGCTACACCTTAGTGAAACATGATATATAACTTAAAATATAATAGACCCATTTTGCTAAACCGGAGAATAAATATTTTCCTTAAGAATTTAGAAAACATAGTAATGTAAATCACAATATTATAAAAGCATGCATCCTATGTACATACTGTACATACTCTGTATATAATCAATAGAAATGGCCATATCTTAAATTACAATATCGTGATAGTATTTATGGGATACTCATTATATCATGCTTCGGGCAAACCCTTATATGCCTGCTGAGTCTCCTGCTGAATCTACAGTTATCACTGCAACATCAGATTCTTGGACACTGATTAAGCCTCACCTTGCACCAAATTATGCTTTGGCCAGGCCAACATTTGTTAAAAAGATACGACATACGACATTCTTATACTATATATTATATATAACGTACATAATAAATCAGGGGCCTCAGAAACTATTCGCTGGTACTGTGCTTGCACTCATTTCAAATAGCAAATAAAACACTTGAAACCTAAGACCAGAACGCGGTCACCCATTTTCCATAAGCGGACAGATATCCTGCTTTAACCAGATCAGGGCAGGCATCCAGATCCTTCACATAGAGGATGTTGATATTAAAACGAAATCAGAGCTCAGACTGGAAGCAGTCAGGACAGGGCTTTTTTTTTGTGAGTAAACTTTACCTGTGCAGGTCTGGCAGCTGGTGTGACACTGCCTGCAGCTGTTCCCATTCTGGTAGAAGCGCTGAGGGCAGCTCTGCACACACAGCCTGGTGCCCTGCAGGTCCAGCAGAGGAGGAACACACACACTGCAAGCTTCTGGCCCTGGTCCTGAGCACAGCTCACACGATTCATCACACTTCTCACATCGTTCCCCTGTACTGAAGTACCTGGTGATAAAAGCAGCACATACACAAAGACCTGTTATAATTATAAAAAGATTTCTGCAGTTCCCATTTCAAATTTTACTTGAGATCAGGCAACATGCAGGCTTTCAAATGTCAAAAAACTGTAAAAGAAGATAGGACCCTACAGAATAAGTGTAAAATAAAAAAAAACATTGTGTTTCTAAAGCAGGGGTGTCAAACACCACTCCTGGAGGGCCAGTTTCCAGCACAGTTTAATGATTCTCCTACTCAAAAACATGACAACCTGGCAATTAACTGGTGAGGTAAACCAGGTGTTTCTAATGAGGGAAATCACCAAAATGTGCAGGACCACAGCCCTCCAGGACTAGAGTTTTACACCCCTGGTCACACTACACTGATGATTTGTAAAGGAGAGAGTCAGAAAGAGACTGTATACTGGGGGCCTGTAGGCATGAAGGCTGTAAACTGCATCATGTATGAAGAAGAGAATTTGTATGAATTGTGTGGCTTATCTCTCCCTTGAGTCCTACTGAATTGTCCAATCTTTAGTACTGAAATATGCATGTTAGTATGGTGTAATATTTATATATCTAATGACAGATTGCAAGATTTCTGTAACTGAGTAAAAATAAATCACTGTTTGTTTAAAAAGATGGGTGTAGTATCTATTTATCTATGTTCGTAAAACTCCAAACGTATTGGCCTGTAAATGTACTAAAATAACAAAGGAACGTGTACTTTAAGTTATTAGATGATGAAAGGATTACTGTACTGCAGTCACCCCAGATATCGGTC
This sequence comes from Ladigesia roloffi, assembly GCA_037577295.1. Lineage (NCBI taxonomy): Eukaryota > Metazoa > Chordata > Actinopteri > Characiformes > Alestidae > Ladigesia > Ladigesia roloffi. Next base: position 7,244 of record JBBKCR010009448.1, on the reverse strand, counting down.
AAAATGCGGAATGTGGACTCATTTTCTTAAACAGGACAAACCTAACTCTTTTAAAAAATTTTTAATGAAAACACTTCTTTTGCATTATTACATGATAATCTAAAGAAGGTAGCTGAGGTATATCAGCTGCTTCATGACAAAAATATTGAAAGACAGTGAGTCATATCTCTAAAAAAAATGTAAACATGCAAAATTGTAGCCATTGTCAACCAATGTTAAGCAGTGCTCTTTGTTCAATAAGGATAACACAGAAGAACTGGTACAACTTCCTAAGAAGAAAGACACACCAAATGTCTATATTTTCACAGAACAGCCCATACTTCTTTGGTAGGGCATTACACACATACTGGAACATTGCTCTGTGAGCATTTGATTGCATACAACCACAAGACATACTTGACAAGCTCAGAATTGACCAGTAGATGATTTCAAAATGGCTTAGTATAAATTCTAAATACATCAGTTTTGAGTTTACAATTTGTCACCACTCCTGTAATGTTGCTATTTGAAGATCCTTTATGAGTTCTAGGACACTGAGGGGTGAAAGGAAATGTTATACTGATGCTAAACTGTGCTGCCTTCAACTGTTTAACTAAAATGTTTAACTTTTTCATACTGGATTATTAAGCATAAATTAAAGCCCCTTGAATCACTGATCATGTAGATTTAGCAAAAAGGGTAAGTGAACCTAATAAGACAATAATTCAGCTTATCCGTTACAAAATTTGTGTCTGCATAAAAATACTTAATTTAAAAAAATTTGTGTCTGCATAAACAATACTTTTTAAATATTTGTGTCTGCATAAACAATACTTTTAAAATATTTGTATTCGGGAACCCCCGAGAAAACCTCGTAACAAAATGATTTAGGCAGTAATATGATATGCTAATCCTAACAGAGCAACCAAGGTCTGTCAATTGTTTAATGCTGCACCAATATTTGTCTTATTTTGAGTCGGATCTAAAGTAATGAGCAGCAATTGCTTCTATTACAGCTTTACTGCAGATAATTAAATTACATCCAACATCTACTGACGTGAAGGTTTCTAAAACTTGCAACAGCCCGTCATCGTCAAGTCAGACAATGCCCAGCAATGATGTTTGCTCAAGAGAGGGTCATTGTTTGGCATGAATTTCTTTTGTAAGCAAAAGACTGAAAAACAAACAGTATTCTGACGTGTCTTCTACACTGGGAAAACGTTTCCTGGACATGTGCGTGGCATTTGACAGGAAGACTTCACACCCAGAAAGTGCTCCTGTGATGACCGGTGCTTACTCTTTATTGCTTCTCGTCTGTCACTTTAAGCTGTGTTAAGCTCAGAGGAGCTTGAAAATTTAACAGACATCCTTAAAACCCATTTAGTTGAACTTGTAAAAAAGTATGTTAAGAGAGCAATATAGAGTGTCACATGATCACAAATTCAATTTTAATCTACATTTTTAAAGCAGTTTTGTTATGGATGATTTAGAAGTGTGATACACCAATTGTTTATGCAAGACCAAATCTTGAACATGTTGTCAAGCCCGCGCTATGATTGATTTCCCCGGTGCTGCATGAAAGCGAAAGCTCTATGTGCAAAGGGAGTATTACCCTGTGGGGCAGTGGGTGACGCAGAGATGAGAGAGGAGGTGCAGGTAGCCAGGAGAGCAGATCAGGCAGTCTTTATGAGAAGCACCAGAGCAAGTGGCACAGACATGATCACAAGGCATACAGAAACCCAGCTCAACCCCATCAGCCTCCTCATGAGCACTGTAAGTGCCAGCTGGACACTCTGTCACACACGAGCTATCTGCAACACACACACACACATACAATGATACATACGCACAAGACATAGATATACATATATACTTGGAAGTGAAATATTAAACTCATGAGATTCAATGTTATTTTAAAAAAAACACGCAACAGGAACCTTTGAATAGTTGTATGATTTTATAGTTTTGATAATATATATTTTTTCTGCAGAACCACTTCAGTATTGAATGAAATGCAATGCCATCAAAATCTTGAGAGTTAACTAGCAAAGCAAGTGTGACTTTGTCATCTGTACTTACTTGATCTTGCATGTTTGATAACATTTTAATTAACATGGTTCAATTAATCTGTGGGTGACCATAATGTTTTGACTCATTGGTAAAAATGACAGAGAAGTCAGCTTCAAGCTGCTAATACTGCTGCTTACCACACCCTGTTACACTTCTTTGCTACAGATTTGCACAATTCTTGGCTTATATTGACAGTGTGACATTACCAGTGTGTGAGACATATTCTCTAAAATGTTGTTTAAATGATAGGTTTTTGTTATTTAGCACCCCTTAACCTTGCAAAGAGCTACTGCAATGGGACAATGAAGCTTTTTACTACAAGAGACAATGTAAGTGGTTGAGGTCGTGGGCTCTTACTGTGGAGATATCGAGGCAGGGCGCATGTCTGGCAGTCTGCAGGCCCCGGTCCCTCACAAGACTGGCAGAAACGATGGCATGCCTGGCACGTGAACTGGTTGTCATGGAGGAAGGTTCTGGGTGGGCAGTCGGAGTCTCCCGTCACACCACACATCATGGTGTTAGGGTCCAGTGCCAGGCCCTTTCCACACTGTGAACACTGTGTGGGCTCTGGGCCCACACACCGAGCACACGTCTGGTGACATTCTGGGAAACACACAGAAACAGGAAAGACAGTTTGACATGCTCAAATGCTGCCTGCTGTACATTCAAACACTGATTGTTCTTTATTTACTTCACCCTTAACAATGTAGATGTGTTTTTCTAAATGTTGCACTAGGCAGTATATGGAGTAAGACCTATTAAGTTTGTTGTTGCCACTAAACATCCATTTATGTTCCACATAATCACAGATCATTGAGGCTTCTTCTAGATATTCATAAGATTAGTGCCAGGGCCACACTTTAAAAGGTCCTCTGTGTTATTATGCCTTACTTGTCTGAAAGTACATATTTCTGCTCATATAAAAGATTAAACCTATTCTTTGTTTCCATTAAAATATTCTGACTGTAAAAAGGTCCCATATATCACCTTTTTTATTCACAGTCTAAAAACAATACTGCCTGGTAAAACAAACCGGCCAGTTCAGTATTGTGGTTGCCAGATGTTATCTAGATGAGATTGCACAATATTTGATACAAATATTTAATAATATATACCGGTCATCACTTATCTGACGCAATTTGTCACACTCAAAACATCATACAGATTTAGGCTGATATTATTTGTTAAAGGAGGCCCTCCATATGGCCCAGTGTGCGTAAAATGGACAATGACTTCACCTTGGCAGTCCATGCTGGAGGTTTGGTAGTAGGTTCCTGGTGGGCAGTCCTCTGAGCACATGCCCTCATACAGCTTTGGGGTAAGAGCGGAGCAGGTCTCACAGTCATCAGGAAGAGAACCAGAGCATGTGGCACATGACACATGGCAGTGAACACAAATGCCCTGGTCCAAGTCTTCAAAGTAGCCCTCTGGACAACTGGCTTTACACATGCCCTTCAAGAGCAGGTATAGGAAACTACACCCTGCAATAATCACAGGCACAAACCCCATGCACAAAGAGTGAGATAAAGAACACTCGATTTGAGTAAACACAAGGTAAGTGCAACAGAAAGATTGGAATTTTTATTGCTATTTCATAGTCTCTATGTACATACAGTGTCAACACTATCATGATAAAAGAAATGATCTTAAAAAGACCACATGACCTTTGAATCTTGAGTTCATTTTACATCTATATTCACAGCTATAACATCAAAATCATCTGTCTAAAACTGGGCAGGGTCAAAAAACAGTGAATCATCAAAGGATTCCATGGAGTACATAAGAGCTCTGTAAGCGATAACTGGCCTGTAAGTTTCATGTTACTCCAGGCAGCATCCATGACCATGTCCTTTCCTGGACCATTTTTGTAGGGTTCTAACAACTGCACACTGAGAAAATCCTGCAAGACCTGCTGTTATGGAGATGTTCTGACCCAGTTGTGGAGCCATCCCATTTTGGTCTGTCTAAAAGTCATTTAGAAAAATCCTTCCACTTGCCAATTTGCAACATGGCAAGAAATTCAGGAATTGATTATATACTGTATTTCACCTCATTGACAAGCGCTGTTGTACTGAAATAATACACCTATCAGTTAGTTTGATGTCATAACTGAATTGCTCAGATGTGTTCACTCACTGGTACATGTGTTGTTATCCTTGCAGATTTCACAGTGAGGAGGACAGCGTCGGCAAGTACCGTCCTCTGCGCCGTAGCTTTTAACAGAGCAGTTGTGTCTGCAGATGCCATTCTCCAAGAAGAGACCCTCTCTACATGCCAGGCACTGCGACCTACTTCCATCACATGTTGAGCAGACATCATCACATGGTTCACACATGCCTTCCTCCGTCTCGAAATAACCACTGACAACCAAAACATACAACAGACACACATATACACACATTTGGAAAAGTTTACAAATAAAGAATTGATAAGTCATTCAGAACCGGTTCTATATGCATTCTTTAATAATGACTCGAAAGTAAGCAATAAAATTTCTCCTAATCTTTAAATGGAATTTAATCATCATACAAATTACAAACTATCCAATGCTTTGTAATCAAGTTTAGCTGAGTACGTCTTACAAGTGTTGCCTTACACGCTGATAGCCTGTTTTTTACATGAATCTACACCTGGCCGACTGATAATTACTTTTAAAAAATCTACCTAAAGGTTTTCATCAATTGAATTATGGTGTTTTCTGCAGCAGTCACTCACTCTGGGCATTCTGACCAGCAGCTGCCTTGAAAAAGAAAGAGCTGGTAAGGGCCAGTCTTACAGCTGACACATTGATCGCTGCTCTCACACACTGCACAGTTAGCCGAGCACCGCTCACACTGCTGACTGGAGCTATTTCCATAGAACCCTACTGGACATTGCTGCACACATAACGCAGCCTGTTGCTCAAACATGTAACCTAGAAAAGAGTACACAGAGAGAAGGAAAGAAACACACAATTATCTGCATTGTGTGAGAGAACTGTTTTTAAGCTAACATAACAGCAGGATATATTCCGTGTATAATATTTGCCTGGAGTCTAAATATCACTTCAAAAAAAGCAAAACAAACGAAAGGTTTCGTGCCAACAAGCTTAATTGGTTCTACCATGGGTTTCATCACTTCAGGAACACTGATCAATTGTTTCTTTAAAAAGAGTCAAATTAGACCAATTTTACTACATTTAGTAAAAAAAATCAAATGAAGCATTTTATTATTTTAATAATTAATAATACTTCTTTTAATGTGTATCATTCTGTTTCAGACACTACTATGTTTTTTCTAGCAATGAGAGTATTCAAATTCAGTTTGGTCTGAATCTAATTGAAATTAGTCATGTAGGCTTTCATTTCTTGCTGTCCACATGCAATCAAAGATCAATGAAGTAAACTTTGCTGATCTTTATTTTAAATGAAAATAAACTTCAGGAACACTGAACAACTCTTTCTTAAAAATTTAGCAAAAAAATCTAATGAAGCATAAAATACACTTGTAGGTTATGTTCTTTTAATATGTTTAATATGTTATGTGTCTGCTGTATCAAATGTATCAAACAAACAAAAGAAAAGAAATACTTCGCATGGACCATGTTAAAGTTTTCGACTGTGGACATGCACAGACTGAGCCTGTTGATATATTACCAACAGCACAGCTGTAGCAGTTCTGTGCCTTTGGACCGTAGCACGTCCCGCAGGTTACATCGCAGTAACGGCAGTCACGAGTGGCACCTTTGGACAGAGAGACAAGAAATAAACATGCTGTTCATGCATCATGGTGTAACTATTTGCTTATATTTTTCCACAGTGTTCAATGGAAGAGGTTCTATTTCATATCAGGCATAATGTAGTTCTTAAGAATGTCCAGCAGAGGGTAGGCTCATACTGTTCGCTGATGAAGATGCAAAACACTGATGTTCAGGACCGGAGAACCAAATTCTGATTCCTATGCACAAGCAGTGGCCATGGGCCTCCATAAGCTTGACGTTCACAATTACCTACAACCTCAGTGGCACTATCCCCACTTGGGGCCCTGGTAATTTATTCCCACTTTTCACCCAACTACGACGCACCTGCTGATGATTCTATACCAAACTAATTGCTTTATTTTTTTAAGTACAGTCATTTTTCATATGTGGGTAAAATCAAGCATAATCACATATCTGACATTTAAGGTTTGAATTGAATACCTCAGAAGAGTGACCATGATAAATGACCAGTTATGCTGCCTGAGCCATTTATAATAAATCTGTCCAGTTGTAAAAACCAGCAATCAAAATTTGATGCGACAATGATTACGTGCTGTTTTAACACTTACTATCAAAGTACTGGCCCTCAGGGCAGTTGATTACTGGGCATTTCCCGTAAATGGGGCGGTTCCAGCCACTGCATCTGTCACAGTCTCTCACTCCTGGACCATGGCATGTCAGACAAGAGGTGTGACAAGTCTGACAGCGCCACCCTCTGGCATCTCCGAATGTGTTCTGGGGACACTCCTTCACACAGGCCCCATCTGACAAAAAGAACATGCCAGAGTAACAGTATTAGCCTAAAGGGATTCAAAAAATATGCTTAAACTCAAACACAACCATCATTATTTTGACTATTTTATTTATGTGATTGTTTTCAGACTGTCCTAGCACTGATGTGATGCTTCCACATTTTGCATGCAGTTTGCATTCAATCCCTGTCTTCATGCATTTCCAAGTCAAATGTGATGCGCTGAATAAACTGTGAGGGCACAGATGCGAGTACTCATATTAGCCTATATTGCACTCAAAGTTCAGTAATATATTATGCTAACCAATTTTCCCTTTGCCCAAAAAGTCCCTGATCTGCCATGACATGTCACAAGTCAGAATTGTGCTTCTTTTGTTTTACAGTTTATCTGGTGGCAATTTTACAACACACAAACGGTTAAATCATGCCTGCATGTTTAACCGCATCTCAGAAAGACTTGCCAGTTCATGACATAATGTAATCTATAGAAAACTGACACAATTCTGAAACAGCAGCTGCATTTGGAAGCTTGAATCTAATCTACACTTTTGTTTATTTGTATGGTGAAATGTGTATCATTCAGTTTCAGAGACCTCGGTGTCTTCAAATTCAGTTTGGTTTGAAGCTAACTGAAATTAGACATGGGCTTTAATTTCTTGCTGTCCACATACAGCTCTAATGCATAATCAGAGATCAAAGGAGTAT
>JBBKCR010009394.1:0-12728 GCA_037577295.1 Ladigesia roloffi | reverse complement strand
TATGCACCTAGGGTCTGAGAGTAACGTAATTTCAATTCTCTGTATGTCTGGCACATATGGCAAAATTGACAATAAAATTTGACTTGACTTGACTTGACTTGACTTCTATTCTCTTGCTCCCCACTGTTGGAATGAGCTGCCTATGCCAGCCAGGGTGGCAGAATCTGACTCTAGCTTCAAAAACCTTCTATCCTGATTCTCTCCTGATCTTCTTACAAAACTCTTAAATATTTTAGCACTTAGAACCCTCCTCTGGTTTTCAGACTGTCCTGAAATGAGTATTTTCTCATATTGTAAGCCACTTTGTATAATATAATATAAAGCAAATATATTATGTGATATAACATGATACAATACAGTATTGGACAAAACCACTTGTACGTTTGTATATTGTCAAAGGATAAGGCAAAAACAATCTCCTGTCTTTTCATTTTCTTCATGTCTCTCTTTTTTTACTCTTTCTATGTTTCTGTGTTTGCATGTGAGTTGTCGTTTGTAAAACCAGATTCACAAATTTAAAGGCTTCACATTTTTTCATAATTTTGTGCAATGTTCATAAAATGTTCACACATTTAGAGGTAAATGTGTTTAAAAAATCTGTGGTAGGTTGAAGTATATTTTCTTGCTGCATAATTGTTAAATGTTAAATCTAAACGTTACATGTCATTCTAAATGTTAAATCTAAATCTAAATATTAAATCCCATTTCTAAAATGTAAATCTAAATCTATATGTTAAATAAGTAGGATTTGTACAGTGACAATGTATAATGCAAGATGATACAATGTAATACAATGTATTATGATGCAATGGGTTAAACAGTCAAATATGATACAATGCAATATGGAACAATATAATATAATGTAATACAACACAACAAAATGTGATACACATGTTGTAATCTGTGTATTTGTCGATGTGTGTATTTCAGTTTATTCTCACAGGAATCTGGTGCAGTCTCCTGGCTCTCTCGTTGTGATGGTTCAGAAGTATAGGGAGTTTTTTCTCTTTCTTCATCTGACCAGCCTCTTGCATCCCAAAGTCCTCCATTAGTTTCTACATGTACAGACAGACAAATACATACACACATACACATACGTGCATATTTAATTGAAATATAGATAAAAGTACTGGGACATCGGACAATTACACCAACAGGGACTTTTATAGCATTGCATTCAAACACATTTCAGAAGATTTTGGAGTTTCTGTGGTAATCTGTGCTCATTCACTCTGCAGAGCATTTCTGAGGTCAGGTGCTTATGTTGGATGAGAATGCCTGACTTGCAATCTCTATGCAGACCACTAAAGTTCTTACACACTGATCTCATCCAAACATGTCCATGTTTATGGGTCTTGCTTTGAGCACTGGGACACAGTCATGCTGGAACAGAAAATGTTCTTCCCACACTGTGTGGGGAAGTAAGCCATTGTCTAAAATGTCTTAAGCATTAAGGTTGCCCTGGAAGAAAGGGGCGACCTGATTTTAGCATTTTAGAGGTTAGTCCCTATACTTTTGTTCATATAGTTCATGACGAATTGGGTCCAATAAATAATTACTGATTGATATAATTAATATTTTGCACACTGTAAAGCAAATGTTCATGCAGAATGCCAAAATATGAAGTACATTAATCTGAATTAGCATTTAGTAAGCTAAACAGATCCTGGTGGCTTTTATTCACAAGGTTAAATTTTTGTGGTGAGCAGCATCATCAGTGAGATCTTACTCTTTTCTCCTGCTCTGGCTGTGGCAAGTTTAGCACAGAAGAGAGCATGCAGCTCATCAGCTCATGTTCTGAAGAGTCTGAGCATTGCTCGGAATCTGCTGATCCAAGAGGACCTTCCTGTTGTGAGGCTACAACCTACAAATAAACACACAAACAGTATTAATATGTAAGTGTAAATAGTCCATTTGTCATATATGAACACATCACAGTACACAGCATGAACAGCACGGAATTAGTTCTGCACATTCAGTGAAGTGAAAATTTTGTCATACGTAAACACACTGCATCACACAATGTGAACAGCATGAAATTCTTCCTCTGCATTTAACTCTTTTACCAAGGGAAGCAGAGGGCAGCCAGGAACACAGCACCCTGGGAACAGTGTTTGGGGAAGATATCTTTCTCAAGGGAACATAACTGGTTTTCCTAGCAGTCCTGGGATTCAAACCCACAATGTTCTGATCACAGGGGCAACTCCATAACCCCTGGGCCACCAGCTGCCCTCAACTAAATTAAGTTTAGTTGCCAGGGAAGACACTTTGATAGATATGAAGCTGAGGGTTGAAGCTAAATACATCCAAACCACTAGAACATATCTGCTTTATGCTAGCAGAACCTTAGCATGTTGTTTTTCTGGTTGTCACGTCATGCTCATAGGTCAGTTAAGACAGCAGTGTGGAGTTGTATTTTTTTTATATTAGTGTTGTGTGTTTAGACAAAAGTGGTGAGCCATCGCCTCAGTGTGGTGTTGTTTTGCTTGACATAGTAAAAGACATAATCCTTCTGTTGTTGTTTTGTCAGACGCATGGTAAATCAATACAGGGACTATAAGTATGTTTTTGTTGTTTAAATACATGACAAATCAGTGTTATGTTTTACCTGCTGTTAGGTCATGTCCTGTGCACCCAGGACATGCTGCAAATAGTCAGTATTGTTTTACTCACCTGTTCCAGCATGCAGTGCAGTATGAGTGGTACAGAGACTACTTCAACCAGTGTGTGGTCCAGCAGGTCAGAGTACAGTCTCATATCTACATCTACACTGAGGCCTAACGGCTCCACATCTCCTGCAGGAAAATACACAGCAGTGTTTTTATCTTAAATGAGAGTGAGCAGAATCAAACTACCAAGACGTGTTTGTGGTCTGGCATTTATTTCTAAAAAGTGTCAAAGGTATAATCCTGATTCAAGCTTCATATAGCTAAATCATTTAGCTTAATTTTGTCTATTTTTGTCAAAATATTTTCTCTATTTTTACAGAGAGCAGAATTTCATTAAGTGTTAGAAATTTTGAAATATAATTTATGATTTAGAAATATTTGTGATCTAGTGTACTATGAATATTATTCTTTTTATTATTAAAAAAAAGGCTGTGGTTGTGATATTTAAATATAGCTGCACTACTTTGTACTACTGGACACTCTGAGGAAACAAAAAGAAAAAAGGGGTTAAAAAGTTAACCATTTACCTGCACTTTCTTCTCCCACCAGCTTCTTCTTTGCTGTCTGTGGGGTCTGAGTACGTTCAACCTGAAATACAATTTTTACTACTGAAACACAATTCAGTTTTTTGCAAATGTGCAAATCTTGAACCTTGCAAAAGCATCAAGACATCTGATTCTGTTGGGTTTATTATTGTTTTTTCTGTAACAAGTTCAAAATGACTACCATTAAATAATGCAGATCACGAACTAAATTAAACCTGGGAGCTGATCATGCAGAGTGACCCCAAAACCAGACATAAAAAGAAACCACCAGGTGGAATGACTGCCAGTAATGTAGAACTACCAGTATGTGCCACTGATGCTGGCTAATCATGAGAGGGGGCTTGTGGGGGGATTAAATATATAAAATATCTACAGATTCTACATTATTTTGGTCAGACTGCACTATAAATTGGACGAACCTTGGTTGGTACTTCCGGTTGTTCAGCTCTGCTGGCTTGTGGAACATATATGAGCTGCAGGCTGTTCAGGTAGCGCTGGTGCTGCCTCCTCCAATCCAAACTGTCATACATTAAACAGGCCACGCCTTCAAACACAGCCACACCCAGCGCCTGCTACATATCAGTGAACAAACATCCATGTATCACATATATAGTAGATGAGAGTGTGAGGCGATTTGGGCAGTTAATTAGTGGGGTATAAGATTATCTGTTAATTGCTTTAATTGCTTTAAACATGTAGCCTAGTGATAAACTAAAAAGTAAACTTCCATCACAAATGGTCACCATTTCCTTCTCTCTGCATCTTCCTCTCTCACACCTGCCTGCATGTCCTCCCTCACCACATATATAAACATCCTACTAGGCTCCTTTCCTCCTCATCCCTGCAGCTCCATCCTCAGCATCCTCCTCCCAACACACTCAGACTCTCTTCAGCATCCTCCTCCCAACACACTCAGACTCTCTTCACCATCCTCCTCCCAACACACTCAGATACTCTTCAGCATCCTCCTCCCAACACATTGAGAGTCTCTTCAGCATCCTCCTCCCAACACACTGAGAGTCTCTTCAGCATGCTCCTCCCAACACACTCAGAGTTTCTACAGCATCCTCCTCTCAACACACTCAGATACTCTTCAGCATCCTCCTCCCAACACACTGAGAGTCTCTTCAGCATCCTCCTCCCAACACACTCAGAGTCTCTACAGCATCCTCCTCCCAACACACTCAGAGTCTCTACAGCATCCTCCTCTCAACACACTCAGATACTCTTCAGCACATGCCCAAACTAAACTCGCCCCTCTGACTTTTCCTCCAAAACATCTAACTGTCCCAAAACTTTAACTTTCACTCTAATATTCTCATTCCTGATCCTGTCAGTCCGTGTCACACCCAATGCAAATCTTAAAAATTTCAACTGTTGTCACCTCCAGCTCTGCGTCTTGCCTTTCCTCAATGCCACTGTCTCCAAATCATCAAACCATTTAACATAGCTGGTCTCACTTAAGATTTGTACACCTTCCCTTTCACTCTGCCTGTCACAAATCACTCCTGCTCTTCTTATCCCATTCCACCCTGCCTATACTTTCTTCTTCACCTCTTTTTCACTTCCTGCTACTCTGGACACCCTACTATCTAAACTCCTCAACCTTCGCCAACTCTACTCCCTGTATCACCATTCCACTGTCCTCCCTCTCATTCTTGCACAGGTATCGTGTCTTTAAAGTAATAGCATTAAATGTGACAATAATTACAATTTCTTGCGAATTGTCTGAATCACCGGGCAGCAGGCTTTGCTCCACTTTATATTCCAATTTAGCCACATCACAGAGTCTGGATCCAACACTGCTGCTGTTTAACACTCTGTCCAGCTGCATCCAGAACATATCCAGCTCCTGACTCAACCTCAGAGCTGCATCTTCTGATAACAAAGAGGACAATCACAGGAAATGTATTTGTTTTTTATAATCCTTTTAAACATTATAAAATATAGCTACTTCAAAAGATATAGTTCCTGAATAACAAATTGTGCTTAATATACAGTAACTGAATGACTCATAATAACTACAGTTTAACTTATAGTAGATACAGAATAATTGCAAATGATCACCGTTGTTACTCAGTAACTCATAGCTACTGAATAATAAGCTTAGGTTTCAGGGGCTAAAGTATAGTTACTGTGTACTTAAGATGCAAGTCTAATTTAAATTAGTTTTAAAAATCGTACATATTGGCATGACAACAGAAACATGTGATGCAAAGCCATCTTTTTGGTTTAATAGGTCAAGCAAAAATGAAAAATGTGGCAGAAATGGAAATGGCTGTAGGCATAACATGACATTTTTTCTATTCTAAAATGATTTATTGCATATATCTTTTGAATCCTTACCCTGTTCCTCAGTTGTTGATGACTGAGGAGGTTGTGATCTGTCTAGATGTGAGCTCAGTTTGATCACGCTTGACACACAGACCCCTATAGAATCTAAAGCAGGAATTAGCTCTGGCTTGTGGAAACCGGTCATCAGGATATAGTGTTGAGGACCATCATCTGGTTCATCATCTACACATATACACATAGAGTACAGGACATAGTAATAAATGATGTGCTCAGATACGTGAAGGGGCCTGATCTGTTTAGAGTTTACACAGCCCGCAATGGTGTATTACATTTATTACAAAATGTCTGGTCTTTTGGTAACGCCTCTACATTTAGGTCAGGGAACAACTGGCTTTTGAAAGTGTGACATACTATTTTTTTAAGCGTTTAATGTAACACAAGAGTATGTACACTACCACAAATAACATCATGCCTATATTTTGGTCATGATTAGAGCCATGATGTACTTTGTGAAAACTTTGAGTGCTCTACTGCTTTTATACCACAGTATATAAATAAATAAAACAAATAAGCCTTTTTTAATCAAGTGCATGTTAATATCAGTGAGTTCTTCCTCCAAAAAGCAAACCATTCTTAGTTACAGATAATGTTAGAGCTGTAAAACTGTGATAATGTCAAGTTCATCTCAGAATTTACCAGATTTACCTTGGTGTTTTTCAGTTCCATTTGTCATATTTTGAACACACAGTGTGAACAGCACTAAATTCTTCTCTGCATTCACCTCGTAAAGTGACAGTCAGCCAGGAGCAAAGCACAGAGGAAGCAGAGTGTGAGGACGGTACTTTGCTCAAGTGTACCTCCGGGAGTAATATATGTGGTTCACACCCCTACCACATTTATTACTACATTTTTGCTTTGCTGTGTCACAACGTCACAAAGCATCTTTACAATCTTATGTTATAAAATAAATGCTCCTCTAAAAACTTCAAACACATAACATGGCTAAATTAGGGATTACAAATTTAGATTGTTTGCCAAAATGTTGCTATAAAATGACCTTTTTCACTTCTTTACTTGACTACATAAAGACAAACAGATTTATAGTTTGATTATAAAGCTTTAAATTAGCACTATCAATGGTTTTAAACTAGTATTGACTATAGGCCTAAACTTAAGAGTGGTCATTTTATAGTAATTGTGTAAAAACTAAAAAATATATTTTGGTGAAATTACTCTGAACTTACCGATATATTTGATGGAGTTGTTCTCCTCTCCCCTGCGTTTGAGTTTGGTCTCTTTAATGGGCAGCGGATCTGAACCCTTCTTGCCCTTCTCTCCCTTAGCTGAGCCTTTCGGTGCACCACTTTTATCTTTTGTAGCAGAGGTTGAACTTGCCTTGCCTTTAGTATTCTCCTCTGTCTCCTTATGACAACAAAATAATTTTACTGTAATTTAAACACAAAGTGTGGGTGTGTGTGTGTGTGTGTGTGTTTACAAAAAGGGCACAAACGCTATTATTTTTTTGTCAAAAAAATGCAAAAATCTATTCTAACAATATAGTAAAGTGCAAATGTACAAAGCCTTACAATGTAATATATGCGCAGAAGTAGACCTTAATTTGAACAGAAAGTACAAAGAATGTTCCAAAGGAATCTTTACAGTATAAATATGTGTACAACAATCTCTCCTTACTGAACAATATGCACATATAATTCTTACAGTATCCTGCATATGAATATATGTGCAATAAGTATTCTTACAGCACAGTATACCTTCTTACAAGGTATTCTAACTGTACTATAAGTGTGTAAAAATATCCTTGCGGTGCAAAATGTGTACAAACATTTTTGTAGACACTTCTTGCAAACTATTTTCCTTATAATCTGAGTTGTTGCAGACTGCTGTTAGTGTGTTTTCTCACTTTCTGTATAGCATTTCTCCTCTGTAGATCAGTACTTTTGATGGTCAGCAACTGAAACTTCACCAGCTTAGCCAGCAGGTCCAAAGACAGCTCCTCTCCAGCGTCCAACACTGACTTCCCTGCCTCTGTCACCTATACACACACAAACAAGATTTTCTTAATAATTTTGATGCCAAAGTATTAATTATCACTTTTATGTCCTGTTTTAGTTTTTTCATTCTGTTTTCTTTTATTGTTAATTTTCTGGGTTCTTTTTTCAAGCTTAATATTTCCCAACAATGCACTGTGTCTTGAAAGATTGCATGAAAAGTGCTCTGTAAAAAAAGTGAATAGAAATGTCCTATTTTTTATCAATCTCCTCATTTCTCCTAATTTCATTTTAATTTGTTGTACAATCCTTTGCTCCTATTTCATTTGTAAATAGATAAACAATAGATTTGTAAATAGATTATGTTTTTGTGTGGCTGTAAGTGGTCCAGTTCAAACTCCCTGTAGAAATAGACATACAGCACAATGGGCCTTTTATAAAATATGCATAGTTTAAATTACCTCGAAAAACATTGGTGGATCTTTGGTCTTCCGTGTCTTCTGGTTGCCTAGTTCATTGATCTGTGGAATGTAGCACAGCACATTTCACAAATTTAATCAACCCTCATGAGTTGATTCTCTAATCACAACCACAAATCAGGTTTCTATTTGTAAATTTCCTATTTGTTTTAAGTACATGTCTAAAAGTGCACTTGGTCACACTGTGTTCCTACATCTACTAAAGTTGTGTGCCTTATAGTTGAAGCATGTGCATACACATAAGGTACAGTAATTAACATTACCTGGATGCTTTATTATCCATGTTGTTGCTTCACCTTACCAGTGTACATTTTAAAATGTTCATCAGTGATCAGCATTCCACCACAGGTCTGTTCTTTGTTGGATATTCAGGATAGTGGTATACTTTCAAACTTACAGTGCGACTAAACTCTAATAACACTTGTATCAGCATCATAAACTCAGCCATGCCATTGTACTGAGAATAATACAACACCCAGGTAATATCAGGGCAGTGACCAATGATCAGTAGAGTAGTTGGGCCTCAGCTACATTTTCTTTGCTGCAGTAATACAATTTTGCACTGATATTGTGGAGCTGTAAAATGAGGATTTACAATAAATATCCAATGAATGGCGTACACTGTACAGTGAGTAAAAGTTCAAGGTAGAGGTTCAGTGAGTAACAGTGAAAAGGTTTCTATTAAAGTGGACAAGGAAAAATGTAAATAAAATTCACATACATTATTGATGTTCTTTTACCTTATCCATTGTGTTTTCCCAGGATAATAGTGTGAAGAGTCTCCTCAGTGGCTGCTGCACAGCCTGATTTAGAGCTTTTATACACATTTCATCCTCAATGCCGCCCCCCACTACAAAACACACACTAGCCCTCCAACTTTCCTACACACACACACACACACATATGCAACAGGGATAGAACAGATATTGGGTTTAGTGATCAACTATGGTATTAAATGTGTTATCCAAAATGTTGTGAGAAGGAATGGCAACATTGTAAAGCGATTTGAAACAAATGAAAGGAAGTTAACCATACATGACATAACATTCAGAGTTCAGAATAAAAAATATCAAAATGAAGCTTTTGAAAATGTTCCATACTGTAATATATATATTACTATATATATATACATGTATATTTGGGTTGTACAATACAATAAGACAAATGTGGTCAGTATATAATCAGTATAATTTTGCATACCCTACCTCATCAAACTCTGCAGTACTGAGGGCAGACTCCCAGTTTTTATCCCCAACTGGCCCCCCACTCTTTATCCTTTTAGGGGGCATTATGACAGACACTCAAAGTATTATCTCAGCAACTATTTGTATTTGCTCAAATGCTTTTTTCTAGATTGAGTACGCGTTATAAAATGTGTTCATTTGATTACAGGTCTAGTACGTTGTTGGACTGAACTCTGGTAACTATGGTAACCAAACAACCAACTGCCAGATGTCGCGAGAAAAAAAAGATTAAGCCACACTATCCTTCAAAATAAAAGACAAATGTCAAAAATCCAAAACAAAATAAATCCAAAATAAATGCAAATCAACTAAAAACAATTAAAGGGTAGCCCCTAATAAATATAAACGATAAGACAAAATGTATAAAATATTTAACAAAACAATGGTCTTATAATAATTGTAAAAAAATCAAAAAGTAATATGATAACAACAACGCCATTATATACTCACTAAAAAATAAATCCATTAGTTTAAAGTCTAATAAAATTCGTTTGAAATAAATCTAGAATACGATACTTGCAAACTGTAAGATAAAAAATACAATACCCCATTCAAAAAAGAGTAGACTTTAACTGTGGCAGAATTTATTAAAGACAAAATAAAAAAAATTTGTAAATATTAAAAACTAATGTGGCAATAGCCCCATATTACCCTAAAAAATACACAAAATTAAAATGTAACACACATGAGTCAAAATAAATATTTTCTGTTTTTCCTTTTAGTGTATATGTAACAGATCGTACTGCTCAAACTCATGTCGCCATTGGAGCTTCCGCGCATGCTCAGTGCTGCTCAGACCGGCGTGAGCAGTAATGGCGAGCAATAAGAAGAGTTCCCTCCTGTCCCATTTTGCCGCTTACGGAGACGATTCAGAGCCAGAGTCAGAACCAGAACTCGAGGAGCAAGGTAGCGACTGCGTTTAGGAATTAAATCACCGGGTTCGACTTTTCAGAGCTAAGATTAAAAGCGAGTTTAACTTTACGGAAGAAACAGCACTATGCTAATCTTGGTGCTAATCATTAGGAGCTTGTTTACACTCTTTAAACAACAAAATTGAGTAAGAGAGCGTACTGTTGAGGGAAAATGTAGTGTAAAGTATTTGTCCAAAAGCTAGTGGTTAGAGAGTTGCTCCTCTGACCAGAATGCCGTGGCTTCGAATCCCAGGACTGTTAGTGACACCACTGAGGTACCCTAGAGTAAGGTAACGTCTCCACAATGATTTCACATTAGTGGCTGCCCACTGCTTCCCTTGGTGAAAAAAATCACATTAATACAATACGGTGTATTCTTGTGTGACAATAAGAGGCTACTTTAACTTTATATGCACATAATTTCAGCTGCTTATGCTGATGGCTTTAGAGACCAGTTTGGCTTTGCACCATTCCTTTGGTCAATGTCTCTGAAACGCTCTCTATCAGCTTGAGATCAGAAATTAACTGTAGACCAGTGTTGAAATTCGAGTTGGGACTAAATCCAGCTGAACTAGAATTATAAGGATCTAAAAGGCACAGAATTCAAAATATGCTTCAGTTGAGTCTCGGTTTTGAAAGTAGTAGGAGGAATGTCCCTTCTTATAATGTGATGCACTATGTGGACAAATATATTTGGAGGCCATACAATTACACCAACAGGGACTTTGATATTGCATTCAAATACATTGAGTTTATTACTGAGTTGGTCCACCTTTCCATTCTTCAAAGGCTTTCCACAAGATTTTGTAGTTTTTGTTGGAATTTGTACACATTCATTATTTAGAGCATATATTATATTGGACAATAAGGCCTGCCTCATATTCTCTGTTAAAATTCATGCTGATGTTCTTGGATGGAGTTGTGATCAGGGCTCTTTGTGGGCCAGTCAAGTTTTTCCTCACCAAACTCATCTGACAATGTCTTTAACGAACTTGCTTTGTGCATTGGGGCACAGTCATGCTGTAATAGAAAAGGTTCTTCCCCAAACTGTGTCCACAAAGTTGGAAGCATGGCGTCATACAAAATGCCTTGGTATGCTTGTTTTTATGCACCTGTGGCTTTCAGTGGGTATGATTGAAACACCTGAATTCAGTAGTGAATAGGTGTGTCCCAATACTTTTATCCATGTGGTATATGTTAATGTTTTCATATTTTTCACCATTCAGTTTTGGTCAATTCCCATCTGCTAGTAGGTCTTCCCATTACATGATTCTAACAACACAGAGAGGGTTAATGCTAGCATGATTCACCTGTGTCGAATTTAAACATAATCATTTTAAGCTGCCATTTGTCAACTGCTGGCTTGGATGAGCTAGTTAACTACCAGTTCTCTTGTGCAGATGCATATAAAATGTTCTGGAGACTCATCATCTTTCAATAGTGAGGCCAATATTTAAATCTAGAGTCTCCAATCTTGTACACAAAAGGTTTGTATAACTTCAGCTGGCGTGCGCCTTGTGTAGCTAACTTACTGTTTTGAAGATCGACTGCATAAAATCTGTAATGTGGAATTGGGTGTAAATTTTCTTGATTGAAACCAGCCACAATAGGAGAAAATTGTGGATAAATGGTGATTCAGATGGAAACCCCATCCTAGATTAACAAAAATATCAGTTTCGGTTAACTGTGATTCAGCTGAGTGTGCTACCCTTTGTTACCTGTTTGTTTTGGTTTCTTCAAATACAGTTGTTACATACAACTTCCATTAGATTTTGTTATCATTGCCCATATTGGATCCTCACAACAGTTCAGAATTTTGTCAGAGCATTCTCTATAAAATTTTGATTGCAGATAGATACAGAAAAATATTTTTCCTTCTTTTTTTATTTTGACCCTCAGAGGCTCATGGTGGATTGGTGTCTGCCAGTTATGGAGATGATGATTTTCACCGCATAGACGATGGAGGTGACAAGGACACCGAAAACGAAGACAGTGATGAAATTGACAGAAATTCAGTGAGTTTGTGTTTCTCCTATGAACAAATTATTGCATGTTTGAGAAATAAACAATTTCCCTGTAGAGCCCTAATCAGAGCCACTTGAATGCATAAATGCTTAAAGATAAAAAAGCCCAGTCAGACCAATTTTGTGTTGATAGTATGCACCCAGATTCCAAAAAGATAATGAGAATTGTATGTGTCGGCAATACAGATGTCCATACCTTGTATCTAGCGGTCAGTTCATCAGTAGTTTTTTAGAATTCATCAAATCACAGTCCAAGAGCATTTACCATGGAAATATTTGGTAAATAAGTGGGTGCGTCTTATATTCCGGAGCGTCTTATGGGCAGTGTTGTGCAAGTTCACACTTTTCGTGAACTAGTTCAAAGTTCAGTTCACACATGCTCAAACTGAACGGTTCACATTCGTAGCTCACAATTAAAATTTTGAACTAGTTCAAAGTTCAGTTCTTTTTATTTTTAGGTACAATATATAGTCTAAATGAAAATTTATTTAGTTTTAACACACATCTATAACCTACCTACATTCTTGCATATATGGACATGTACATACAAAG
>JBBKCR010009351.1:0-12733 GCA_037577295.1 Ladigesia roloffi | reverse complement strand
TCACTGATAATTAATATGTATTTTAACAATAATCATGGTGTGATGTATGTGATATACATTTAAATTTTATATTTCGAAACTCCATTAAGTTTTCCCTCACATGAAACATTTTTTTAAATCTGCGCCGCTGCTCGCTACTGCTTATGAAAGAAGCTGCGTGTGGGCGCATTGTCAACAATTCCACTTCCCAGGCGTCCATATTTTAGCCTTTGAACAATGCACGAATGACTACAGACCAGGTTTTTTCTGGTCAGTGGTGCAATGACCTCTCATAAAATAGCAAATTCGCGCTATGCGCCTCACCACACCCCTTCTTTTCAGAGACATGCCCTACCCAGTGCATTGTCATCTGCTATAATGACAACGTACATTTCTGCCGGAAAAAATTAAAGATGCTCTCGCACAAAATCGCAATGATGGGTTGCGCCAGTGACGAAAGCACGTTGCGCCATGTGCATTATCAGGCCCGATGTCTGTTTGTGTGTGTGTTTTCACAATAATTTTATGTGTATAAATACCCATGATGTTTCTCCAGATACCTAATACACAAACATGATCATATCGTGCTTATTCACAGTGTTGACATCCTGCAGTCACACTTGCTTGTTGCTTGTTTGTACACGCGGTCGGTTATTGCGTTCTTTGGTTGTAGCTGCGGCGTCTGATGAAATGCTTGTTTTTCAGAGTTTACTCCACCTTTGGTTAAGACATGACTCCCTGTAGCAGCTGTTGGTCATAAAAATGTGTAATAAAACCATTAAAATAGATACTCTAAGGACATTAAAATGATAATGAAAAAAACATAGGAAATGCATAAAATTAGATTATCATCGAAAAGATACTAAATATGTTGTGACTATATATATCCTGTGTGTGTATGCATGTATGTATATACACTGAACAGACACAACATTTAACCAGTTTGTGAGACGTATTGATGATATTCAGTGTTCAGTTCCCACCAAAAGTGAACTGGTGAACTGGTGGCAGTTTAAAGGGTCCTGAAGGCTCACTAATACACGTGGCTAGTGAAGAAAATTCATTAATCCTCCATTTATTTCCAGATTTTATGTCTTTACACATTTAAAATATCAGTTCAAGTTCATTCAACACTTGGTCCACAGTCACCTTGTTAAAATCCTATTTTTCTGATCAGTTTATCAGCAGTATTTGTGTTCTTTGAGAGCACCCTGATTTGGGGAGCCTTCGGCTTGATCTCATGGAGCCTTTATCTTTCTGGATCTAGATTTAGATGCCTTATCTAATAAGAGCTGGAAAAGGATGAGAGGGATGTGAAGTTCAGGTAGTAAAGTTATCAGATCAGCAGCTTTTGCTCATAGAGAGCTGAAAGACGGTAACAGTTTCAGTTGAATGTGTAAATTCAGTGCAGTTTTTGTGCTAAAAATTTCAAGCAATTAGGAAATTTCAGACAACCCCAAAGCATTGATGTTATGCCATTATGTTCTGCTGTCCAGACCAGCCTGACGGAAAAAAATCGTTATGAGTACTACACTGCACCAGCACTGTCATGTTCCAGGGATGAGTTGAACAAAGGAGATACACTTGCAAACACCAGTGGACTTTATTTACCTCAGTGTGGTCATCCCAGGACAAGTGAAGAGTCATGTATGACCAGCAAGAGCAAACACACGAACAGAGACATTTGTTCAAGTTCAAAATGTGGAACACCTGGGAATAAGACAGAGACAGGAAACCAGACACAAGTGAATCCACTGATCAGGGGCAGGGATAAAGATGAGCTGAAAACTAAGAATCGTATGGCACAGGAAACAAAGCTGGAACTGACAAAATGTGACGGACTGTGACAGGCATCAAGATCCGAACTAATGTGAAGTGTTCCATGTTATGAGGACAACGTATCAACCAATCAGAAAGCAGTATTTCAGTACGCTCAGCTGCGGCCCAATTGGTATAACTATTTTCATTGGTTAATAATTTTTACATTTTACAGACCCAGGTGGAGACTGAACAATAGTATCTATTTATAAAAAACAACAAAAACCAAAAGTGGATTTATGAGTTTTCTGCCAGACAGTGACGATATACAGAAGAAAATAATATATCACAATTTGTATTGTTACCACACATGCTTCAAATTAGGACTTCCAGTCCTGCCGTCCAGCAGCTTGGGTTGGAAAAACAACAGCGAGTGAGCTAAAACCAAGCTAGTGGATGGCAGGACCAAAAGAGGGCAAGCAGCCAAGCGTACTGCATTACTGCTTTCTGATTGGTTGATACACCAGAGACCATTTTTTACTGTCTGAACAAAAACAACAGTAGAGTCACTGTGAACTGGACTGTCTGTTTGGACTGAAGATACATTTCAGTGGGAGTTTTATATACCCGTACAAATATATCTCGGGTGTTGTAGTGAGGCGCAGATGTAGAGTTTCAGTTGTTGGTTTTTATTGACTTAACACAAATTCAAATTAACATGATGAACATAAAAAGGCATGAGGGCCAGAACACAAGGAATACATAAACTGTGTGGAAACAAGAAGGATTGCTAACCAACTACTTGGAAAAAATCAATGGAGCTTAAATACACAACAGACTAGAACAGAAACCAGTCGCTAAACACAGTCACTTTATCCTTAACACAAGATAGCTTACATAGGACATGAAAGTGGACACTAGGGCTGGGTGATATGGCCTAAAATCTTTATTGTGGAATAATTTGAAGCATGTGCTCTAACGATATTAACCATAAAAAATTATATATTGTGATATATTCTTTTTCTCTGTATATAATCGCTGACCGGCAGAAACCTCATAAATCCATAAAATGTAGAAATGATTAACTAATTAAAATAGTGATACCAGTTTTGATGACACATTATTAATTTATTTAGAATATACATAGATTTTTCAATTTCCTGAAAATAGCTATTTTGGATATATTCACGTACCAGACACATCGCAGCAGAATAAACACATTTTAAGAATCCCATTTTAAGAACATTTATTATGCATAAGTTATTTTTCAAATATACAGAAGTTTTTAAGACTTTGTCATTCAGTTTGGGCATTTCCGTTTGGCTAAAGCTTTTGCTGCTAGGTAGTTCATAAGGTGGATCCTTTCTTCTTCTCATATTTTGAAAGCTGCTTTTCTCCACTGTAAGATACAGCAGCATGCCCTTACACCTGTAAACAGTGATGGCATTTGTAATATCAATCCAACACTGATTTATTTTTTCATATGGAGTGTCTTTAGAAAATGCTTAAAATATCTGCTGGTGTGTAGGGACACATTTTTTTTTTCATTTTGACTGACTGGGCGCTTATAGAGGGTACAGTTTTTGCCTTTATTCCCATATGTGCTTGGTTTTGGATTGATAAAAAGAATTACTTGTATTCCCTGTCTTTGTAATTAGGCCTCGTCCATGCAGACATTAGAATTTTGGATAATGAATGCACTCTGAATGCCTTAGTCATTTTTGTTGCGTTTTGTATCTGCGCTTGATTGATTTCAGTGTGGCGCTTCAGTGACAGGTTAAAATCCAGGCTGCAGCCTAATGCGTAGTTTCATATATTCACCTGTAGGGGGCAGTAACTATTTTCTCTAGATCGTTTACTTGTTGGCCATCTTAGTTTGTGGTTCTAAATTGAAAAAGAAAGTTTTATTATTGTTTTAAAAATGATCCTGATATGGCAGCGTAGGCTGGAGAAGATTGCAGTAGGCCGGTATAGTCAAAATGTTAACGCTGGCCAAATTCATATAGTTTTTTCTGTATACCATTTATACTGCCCCCTCTAGTGGTCATCTAGTAGACATGTTTTTTTTTCAAAGTCCCAAATATATAAATCAACTCATAGTGGCCTCTAGCGGCCACTGGCTAGGAACGTCACAGATTCATGAAGGTGATCCAGGACATCACTGACAAGTTATCTTGGTTTTTACTAACTACTTTTATGTTTAACATTTATTCTATTAAGCACATTTAATTTTTGTACGATAATGGGCTATATAAATGACACTAACTTGCCAGAATGTGCAAAATACGCAAAATACACACTTGAAGTGTTGGAAGGTTCTTTTTCCAGTGCCAATATTTTCACTAATATCATGTGTGTGTGTGTGTGTGTATATGTGTGTGTGTATATGTATGTGTGTTTGTATGCGTGTGTGTGTGTGTGTGTGTGTGTGTGTGTGTGTGTGTGTGTTCCCAGGCCTTCTCTGATCGCAGAAGGAATGATGCGCCTTATAACGGATGAGACTCTGAATGGAGCTGTGATGAAGATCACGTGTTCCAAAGGAATCCATTTCCACACCTACGAGCCGCTCTCGGCCTGAATCAGCACCTCGGCTGAAATCCGGCAGCTCCAGCTCAGGGCCTTCCTTCACCAGCAGCAGCAGTGCTGACCTGAGCCCAGCCCCTGCCTGACCCGGCCTTAGTCAAAACCTAAACCAATCCAAAGCCACTGGTTCTCACTTCTGGTTCTGGAGACGCTGTGTCCATCTGTCCTGCACATTTTAGAGCCTCCACCACACTAACACCTCAGGACTGTGCTGATGGGTTGGATCAGGTGTACTAGAACACGAAAACACTGAAAAATACTAGAATGTTTCTCAGCTTCTGACCTAAAAGCCTTCTTCAGCTTTTTTTTCCAGCTGTAGCTGTTACACATAGTTGACTGTCAACTAAGACTACAGATTATACAGATTAACTAATTAATGATACTTTGCAAAAACTACCCTTATAAAAAGTTTATAAATTATTTATAATCAAGTTGTTATGTCATAGAGAGCTAATAAAACATTAATTAGCAGTTATAAACAATAATAGACAGTCGTATATTGATCCAGACTTACTATTTGGAGAAATCTTAGTTGCTAGTTGCTGAGATTGTCTCTTCCTTTGGCAGAATATTCAACTATCAGTGATTTCAGGTCTTTCCTAACATGTTACTACCATTAAAATATCAGATCGTTCCTAACAGTGACCCTGCATAATTGTATGACTGTTATAACTGTTAAAAATCATAAATCAGTAATTAACAACCTGATTATAAACCATTTATACTTTATACTTATATATTTATAAGGTCGTACAGGGTTTTTTTGTAGAAAGGTACAATTCATTTGAAAAAATGTATTATTTACCAGATTTGAAATCCAAGGTGGAATACAATTACCGTGGAAGGAGGCCAATTAAGTGGAAAGGAGGCCAAATGAGAAAAGTCAGGCCTTAAAATGTTCCACACAAATGTCTACTGACAGAATTTAGCAACTGTCCATCAGAATAGTTCCCTGGCTTTCATTACATTTGCTTTTCAGAACATGTTTACAACAAAGCAAGTAATTGTCCACCATGCAGATATCAGGATGAAAATGCTTTAATATTCCTTTAAGTTCCTGAAGAAAGTCTGCCCTGCACATTTTAGTGTTTACATGCCCACTCCAACTCAAGAATAGCAGGAAAACTGATTAGTTAGATTAGGTGAGTTTGAAGCAAAAAAAATACTGTGCAGGACAGGGGGCCTCCAAGACCAGTTGGGAACCATTTCTCTCTGGACATTCTGGACCCTGTGGTCAATCAGCAAACTGACTGTGTGAAATAACCCTCACCCCACCCCCCTCTCCATTCATTCCCTAAAGAAGGAAGGAGGATAATTTGCATACTCTGCAAATATTCCCCATTTCAGGGTTCTCGCCACTATTAAAGCCATGTATGCAGGCATGGGGGGCTCTGTTTTGCTTTTAGTACTTTTTTGATGATCATTTGTACAAAAGTGTGTCATGTGATTGTAGTTGTGTTTATTATGATTCTTTGGGGAAAAATTAGAACAAATCATATTTATTGATCTTTTTGCTATATGGCCTTAACTTTACCTCAGTAACTCAGTACCGTAGTTTTATAATCTTTATCCAACCACTTTAAATTTATCCATGTACAAAAAGCAGCTATGCCTAAGATCAGCACAACATAATTTTATAAGTAGAATCCAATATTTTTCATAACAATGATGAGGAAAAATGTTAATTTTGTATTTTTTTTAAGTCTACGACTTATTAAACTTGGATTAAGTGTCAGTAAGGGTGTAAACTGAAATAAGTCAAGCTGTGTGCTTAATTAAAACTCATTGGACAAACTGCTGAAATAAAAAGTTTTTTAACCTGAAAAATGAATTTTTTTGGACCCGAATCTCCTGGCGAAGAAAAGTTTTCCACGTCCACATTGTTTTACTCCTGTTAATAAATTACTAAAACTATGAACTTGAGAAAAACAGTACCAAGAACAACAATATACAGCAGTTTATTAATGCAGTAAATGTTGTGATATTGCAATGCAAAAATGAGACAATGCATCATAAAGAACATAATTCTGTTCATTATATTTGATGTAATTTGATGTTGTTTATAAACCAGTGCCGATCAACAATCCAGTCCAGCACAGTCATGTCATGCTCCTTCCACCTAGGCCAAGCTCTAGTTTGTATTTCAGTTTTCTTCTGTTATATTTAATAATTGCAAACCTTGAATTTTCAGTCTTACTTTGTTAAATATATTGTGTTTCAAGCCTTGAATTGTCAATCAAACCAAATCATGATTTGACCCCAAAGGAAGAAAAGCATAAACAAAATTTGAACTGGGGCTAATTTATAACTAGCCCAAGCCAAGTGATGGCAACCATGTTTAAATGACACCAGGTTCAATTAATATTTACATGATTTTATCTGGCATTTGTACATGTATATAACATATTTTCTATTTACCTTTTTTCATTAAATCTATCCACCCAATTCCCACCCAACCAAAACACCCGCACAACTAATTTAGCCAGACTACCTCTTACAATGCATTGTTGCTGAAATTGCAGCTGCTGAAAGGGTGGTAACATAAAAAATACAGCTGTGTATCACATCTTTTAAACACACTGACTCAGATGATGTTGTTTTGGAAAAATTTGGTGATCAAACACATGTTCAACTTTAACCTGTTTAACTGAATTAAAACTCAGAACCATTTTCTTCTCCAGCACTCCTCACAGACCCTTAGGCTGTAAGCAGTCAATAAAAAGTGTGATTGTGTAATAGTGTTACTTTAGGAGGAGGGTGCAATGACCCATGAGAAAGGGAAGAATGAGGAAGGAAAATCATTTTTGGCTGGATTTCCATCTGTGATGTCACACATCCTGAATCTCCATCCCAGGACGCCATAGCACCTACCACAAGAGTTTGAGACCAAGACTTGGACAAGCTCTAATTATACGTGTCTTAATTTGGGAAAAGTTGCATATATTTTCTCAGTTAGATGTTCTCCAGTAAATGTTTTAATTTTCTGATACACTCTTTAAATACTCTTTAAACAAGTATATTCCAAGTGTATTTTTTACTCTTTCACACTTCAGTCATTTAAACTTACTTGGGTTTAATTTTTGCTCCATTTCCTCTGGACTAATTTACACCTGTTCAGAGCTCTCAATTTGCAGCTTTAGCATTTTATTTTTGACAAGAAAGATCCAAGAAAAGAAGAAATCACTGTCAGAAAGGGGTACAGTACAGATGCATGTTTGGCCCACGTGGTACAAACAAGGTAAATCTCCCCTAAAATTAAGACACTTAGAGAAAACATGCAAATTTTTTCTCTGATGTCAGAGTACAATTTGGAAAATTTGATTTTCTTGCTGATTTTCTAAGATGAAATTTTCAAAGTTTTCATTTAAATAAAATTTTACTCATGCAATTTACAGTATAGGTTTCATAATAATGCTTCTGAGCTTCTGAACGTTGTTTTTTAAGTATATTTATTTTTCTAAAAATAAGAAAAGATAAAGAAAACTCTCTCTATTTTACTCGTTTCCCTGTACTTTACTCATAGTTTGTGTGTCAGAACTTTTTATAAGCTTTTTATACCAAAACAAGCCAAGTAATCAGCTTTCAAAAAATCAAACAGAATTTTGTACAGTTGCAGAGCAGTATTCTTAATGTTTGAGACTCAGTAATAGTATTTGTGTCCTGAAAGACACAGTTTAGTCGTTGTTTTTTTTCTGAGAGTCACACTTAACTTTCAGTTTGCTGAATGTACTAGACAGGTCCACCACAGCTCTGTACACATCTTAGTACTTAAGGGGAACTGAAATTCCACTGATGTTCCTACATTTCTGTTTAAGTCAGCAGGCGAGATGTAAACAGTCATTCAGTTGGTTTGGTGTTAAAGAGTTCATTGTGGAGAAACACAGAAAGCCTAATTTCATTACAGTGGTAGTGAATGGAACCAGATGTTACAATGTTTCCAACACAAATAAAGGCATTTATTTACTCTCCAAGCCCACCAGTGAACCTGCATGTGTCTTCTCTGGAATGTAGAGGATATAGTTGTAAATCCAAGAAAATTCATTTTCTTAATGAATCTTAAAACACCCTCCACATGCACAAATCCAAAACAAATGGCTTCAAATAAATCCTAGACCAAAAGATTCTAAACTAAATTTATAACCACTTTATTGAATCATTTTTGAGAGTGAGCCTTAAGAGACTTCATTCACCACCCCTATGAAAAATTCAGACTTTGTGAGTTTGTTTGGAAAAGAGTTTCACTCCAAACTCCTCCACATCCTAAGAATGTCATTATGTAAATGATTCACCTTATTTTTAATAAGTGCTGTTTTTCAAATGTGGAACGGCACTTTTATTTTTCCTACATTCACTATTCATTCAAAAATAGTGGTGTGGATTTAGGCTTCTCTTCATTTCCCGACATTTACACACACAGACCCTCAGACCTGTACACATGGTCTCCAGAACTGTGTGAACCTTCACTTGTGTTTACACATTCAGCCACTCCAAACACACATGTGGATGATTCTGAGGCCCGAGTTAAACAGGTTTTAATTGCAGTTAATGTGGTAGAGCTCAAATCAAAGGCTGGTAATGCACTGGCTGGACAGGCTGTCACACTACAGCTGCTCTACCCATAAACATTCGCCCTAAAAGGGAAATGGACGGGTCAGTTTAGGCCACAGTAAAGTGTCGCAGGATGGGCTTTGTTTGTTAACGAGTCTAAAGCACTACAGCTTTGTACTTAATCAAAATGTCTCATATTTGCTCTTCTTCTTGTACTGTGTATCTTTCTAACTGCACCGTGTTATATCTGGACGTATTTAGCTGAAAGGTTCGTCTGAGTTGGATTTTATTAGTTTTAACTGTGCACAACAGTGCATTCCTGTAGGGCATTCTGGGAAAACAAAACGTAAACATAATTGACATGAAATGCCAAAGTGCACAGCATAGCTACAAATATCAGAACAAAGGAAACAAAAACTGAAATTTATATTAGCCGCTTGGATATATTGGACATAATTTTAATTCACTTTTAATGCACTTTTAATGAAGGTGTAATTCTGTCCACAATTTCACTCTCACATTATTGTGCACATATATCAATTAAAATCTGATTTCCTGCAGAGTATAATTATTTGTATTGTAAATGTGTCCATCTAATTTAGTTTGACTGCATTCACACGACTGGAGCATGTTCTCCATGATCCTAATGGGTGATGCAGTTCTGAGGCCTATTTTCCTCTAAATCAGCTTTTCTGTCTGTTTCTGTTGCAACTTCTGCATTTATGTTTGTTTTTTTTTTAGAATCAGTTTGTAGCTTCTAGTTCTCACACCATAAGTTATTCGAGATATCGGACTGAAAAGGATCCTAGAAATAGCAATTATAGCAGTGTAGTGTTTTCTCTATTAAACTATTTTTAAAATATTATGCATAGTTGTGTAGGTAATGTCTCATTTGCATATCTATACAGGTATGTAATTAAAAATATTAAAAAGATGTTTGTTAGAATGTCAGCGACCAACCGGTTTATTAATTGTTTTTCCAAATTACCCTATTCTATGCTAATCTGTGTATAGATTTTTTTGTCTGGACAAGCGGGGGAAGCCTTTAAAGCCTTTGCATTATGTAGGAAGTCTTTAAAAGAGTTTCTTCACACTTTCACATCACTTTTTAAACCATGGTTCTTTAAAGAGCTGTCCACTGAAAATGACCGAAACTGTCTAAGTGCAATCGGAATCATTGGGAAATTGCAAACTTGGTCCCCGTCCATAGCTGACATGGGGGTGTGGAACTGGCGACAAAATGGGGAAAAATCACAAAAGAAAGCGGTTCAGTTATGTAATATATCTGTTTTCATAGGTGCAGTGACTTGGGTGATTGCTTTGTCTTTGTGAAGGAATTTAAGAGAGCTCCTCCCCCAGTTCTGGCATGTTTGGAGGACAGGTATGCGGTAGAACAGGACATAATGTGTTCAGCTTCTAGAAGAGAAAGTGATGTGGCACAGGTTGTGTTTGATCGGTGATCAGATGAAGACTGGCCGGAGGAATGTGCTTTTCCCTCGATATGGAAGCAGATAATGAGACGGTGGCGTGAAACAGGCGTGAGCGCTCAAGAGTGAAACCTGCTTATGAAAAGCAGCAACGCATTTGTGTAAATCCACAGAGGCCCGAGGCCTCGTCCAGAGAGGCAAGAGTGCACATCAGTTCCTCATTGCTCTGGTGTTGAAATTGCAGTGTGTGTGTTGCTGGTACCTTGTGACATCAGCAGAAAACGTTGCCAAACATGTTGGTTGTTTTAAGGCCTCCGGTAGGGGCCTCAGAGGAACCAGTGAGGTTTTTCAACACTGACCTGAATTTCCAAATGTTTCAAATGTTCCGTGCAAAAGTCACCCCTCATTTCTTCATAGTTTTGTTTCTAAAGAACCTGACTTCCTTGTATGTTTTAATGTGGTCCTGTTCAGTTCTCCAGGCTTCCCAAAGGACTTTCAAATCCAGTCCATTTTCAGGCTCGTCCCTGAAACAGAGGAATGACCTGCGTATGAATCATTTAGGCAGAAGAAAGACTATCGAAGTCCTGAAACAGTGAAGAACCAGGAGCAGATGGGGTGGTGATCAGTATACTGGTGGTGCTGAATGCTGATTGGTTGGAACTCCTTTAATATATTGAAACCCATCACAGTAAAACAGGAGTTCCAGTTTGTTTGCCGTGATCTACTCAATATGCCAAAGTTAAGACGATTTGACTGGCATGAAATAGTATCCGTTTTGTTAAACTGGAAAACCAAAACCTCATAGAACATCAATCACTGGCTACATCTCCTCAAAGAACAAATTTCCCTGTAATTAAACACATGTCAAAACCCAACACCAACACTTGAATCCTTTCATCATCACACTTGAGTTACTTGTTATCTAAACACATTATGTACATATAGATGCACACCCTCCCACCTTCCTCACACGAACACACACACACACACACACACACTTGTTCACTTGCACATTTTAAGCTTTTTTTTCCTATTTTCCGCAACATTAACGTTATTTTACACCTTGTCATTAAACTAAACGCCACCCACTGCTAAACAACTTGAAGAACTTCCTCGTAATAAACTCATGCTTTGTACCTGTCTGTGACTTTTGTGTCGTCTTGTCCCTTCTGTTTTGTTTGTGACTGTTGGGCTAGGTTTGTCTCCATACTTCTGTCTGTCTTGTACAGGACCTGAAGATTCTGTTTTTGTTATGTCTTGTCTTGTTAAGTTTTGTTTTATTGTAATGTCACATATTAGGGTAGATGAATTCGGAGCAACACTACAAAGTCTACACTGATGTTCAAAATTTGTAAAGGTGTCCTCTGAAAGGGGGGATTGTGGTGGGCCAAAAAATTAAGAAAGATGCCTCACAGCTAGACAACACCCCCTCCCAAACCCCCCCCCACGCCCCCCCACGCCCATTTCCTGTTCTCTGTACACCCCAACGGCAGGTAAGAGGAGGCCAAGCCTGCGATTGTGCAGCTCCGACAGGCAGCTCTCACAGTTTATCTCAGAGAGGGACGTCTACAGTCCTGATTCTGCAGCTTCTCTACGCATCAGGCTCACCATCTCTTCTTTCCCTCACACCCCCGCAGAGAAGGAGCTCTCCTGCAGGGTCAGATTAGTCTGGCTGATAAGATGGTGGCCAACAACCTTGGCAGGTTCCAGTTTAAGAGCTGTTTTATTCATGCTGTCCATAACCTTGGCTGTTTCTGTTACTCTGTACTGGTGGTTTACATTGCCTGGTACCGGCTCGGTTCGGTTCTACTCGGTTCAGTTTCCACTACAACTGCTTGCGTTAGTGACCAAACATTCTGAGAGGCAGCGTGAGCAGAGCTGAGGTAAAAAACCTGACACCATTACCGTCATCAGAATGAATGAACTCAAAGGGATTTATTCCTTATCTTTGGTTTGTGGCTGATGCAGAAAAAGTTAAGTCTGTGTTCAGTCAACTATATCAACCACCAATCAGGAACCTCCAATATGTACACATCCTCATACAACCTCCACCAATGTGGTACCAAAAATAGTTCCGGGTAGCAGGAACCAGATTTTAGTAACAGAAAAGAAAAAAGCGAGTAGATTTGAACCGAACCAAGCCGGTACCAGTAATGATAGGTACTGAATTACGGTTCTTACTTGGCCCGGTGCTTAATTATAAAAGACTGAAGTATCGATAAAGAAGAGGGTTCACGCACACAAGATGAGAGGGCTTGTGCTTATGGAGTGAAGATGGTGGAGAGAGCCTAACGATGCAAAGTATGGCTACATTTAACCCGTGTGGACACGAACAATGCTCGCTCCAACAAGTGCAACACGATTTTTGCTGGTAAATGTGTGTAAACAGAAATGCTGGCTCCTACTTCAGTATTCACCTCCTCAGGTGTGTATGCTAT
>JBBKCR010009312.1:0-12736 GCA_037577295.1 Ladigesia roloffi | reverse complement strand
CAAATGTGTTTAAAACTGTTAAAATTTCTTTTGTATTTTTGATTTCTGTATTTTCTATGTGAACATTGAAATCCCCTGCAATAGCAAAACAGTCAAAGTCTGAGGAAATCACTGATAACAGTTCTGCAAACTCTTCAGCAAAACTTGGAGAGTGTTTTGGAGGCCTGTCAATAATGATAAATAGAATTCGGGGAGCACCTTTAAGCACAATCCCTAGATATTCAAAAGACCTGTACTGACCAAACGATACTTGCTTACACTGATAGACATCTTTAAACAAAGCTGCTACAGAGCACAGGACACTCTCTAGTGCACACCTAAAGACTGTGGAGATGGTTGTGGACTTTAGGAAGCACTGCACAGTGCTGCCTCCCCTCACTATATCCAACAGTCCAGTAACAAATGTGGATTCTTTTAAGTTTCTGGGATCCATCATTTCCCAGGACCTGAAGTGGGAGCTCATCAACTCCACCATTAAAAAGGCCCAGCAGAGGATGTACTTCCTACGGCAACTGTGGAA
The DNA here is from genome assembly GCA_037577295.1 of Ladigesia roloffi. Lineage (NCBI taxonomy): Eukaryota > Metazoa > Chordata > Actinopteri > Characiformes > Alestidae > Ladigesia > Ladigesia roloffi. Next base: position 12,216 of record JBBKCR010009312.1, on the reverse strand, counting down.
GCATGACCTACCACAAGGGCTCTTGGTCATCTTCTACACTGGTGCTATCGAATCCATCCTCTGCACATCCATCACCGTGTGGTATGGAGCCGCCACAAAACAGGACAAACGCATACTTCAGCCAACCATTAGAACAGCTGAAAAAATCATTTGTGCCCCTCTGCCCTCCATCCAGGACCAGTACACTAGCAGGACCAGGAAGCGGGCAGAGAACATCATCAAAGACCCCACACATCCTGCACACACTCTCTTCAACCTCCTCTCCTCTGGCAAGCACTACAGATCCCTGCACACAAAACAAACAGACACAAGAACAGCTTCTTTCCCACTGCCATCACTCTCCTGAACTGCTGATAAATTGGGTCATCTCCACCTTGCCCATTCACCTGCACATCACGCACCTCATTTCTTCATGCATCCAGCAATCTTACACAATTCGTTTTCTATTGGATAATTTTACTATTTATTATTATTACTACTTTTCTTTTTTTGCACTAAGATTCCTGCACCACTACTTCTGCACTTTTAGCTGCATTATTTGTACTCTGTGTCTTTTGTGCCCACATGTGTGTGTTGTTTATTTTTTGTACAGTATATGTCTATTGTTCCTTCACTGTATGTATTCCACTAAATGGCTATCGTTATGTGTACAGAGAGCTAACATACTACCGAAGTCAAATTCATTGTATATGCCAGCACACTTGGCCAATACAACTGATTCTGATTCTGATTCTGATCTATAAAAAGAAATTAGGTCAGAGCTCTCCAGTCCCGCATGCCTCAACCACCTCAGGAAGTAGAGCCTCTGATGTGCGTTCCTGACCATACTGGAGGTGTTGTTGTTCCAGGTGAGGTTGTTGATTAGTTGCATGCCCAAGCACTTATAGCTGGGGACCACTTCCACAACAGATCCTCCGACATGCATAGGGGTGTGTGCATATTTTCCCTTCCTGAAGTCTACGATCATCACCTTCGTCTTCTTCCCATTTATACATAGGTTGTTTTTCCTGCACCAGTCCTCCAAAGTTTTCACTACTGTATCGTCTGTAAACATAACTATATGACAGCCTGGAAGTTTAGTTGTACAGTCATATGTAAGCAGCATGAACAGGAGGGGACTTAGCCCTGAGGGGAGCCAGTGCTGAGGACTATGGGAGATGAGGAGAAATTGTGGATCCTCACAGTCGGCTGCCTGTTGGTCAAAAAGTCCAGGACCCAGTTACACATAGAGGGGCTGAGTCCAAGAGTCACTAATTCATTTATTAGGTTCTAAGGGATCATCGTATTGAAAGTAGATGTGAAGTCCACAAAGAGCATACAAACATAGGAATTCTTCTGCTCCAGGTGGGTCCTCTGTGGATCGGTTCTTTCAGTAGGCATCCTGGTGTGAGTCCTTGGTTGGCATTCATGGTGGCTTAGATGTGGCCAATGATCAGTCTCTCCAGACATTTTGTGACAATCGGCTTGAGGGCTACTGGCTGAGTCATTAGGGACCGGGACCGTTGTAGCAGTCTTCATGCAGGTGGGAACAACTGCCTGGTTGAGAGAGGACCTAAGAGAGCTGATCAGCACATGACCTCGGCACACACCCAGAAATGTTGTCAGGGCCAGAACCTTTATGAGACTTAATCCTCCTCAGGATCCTCTTTACTTCCTCTCCAGACACACTGAGAATTTCTTCTCCTGGTGGTGGGGAAAGTCTGGTGCTGGTCAGGAGTGCATTAGTGTGTTCAAAGCGGGTGTAGAATATGTTGGGAGCCTCAGAAAGATAAGGGTCCTTGGGGCATTGTTGGTCTCTGGTGTTGTAATCCGTGACACACTTAATACAATCTTAACTCCTGCAGTCAGCTCTCTCTTGACCCTCCTGAGGGTTTTTGAGTCGAGTAACACATTACAGTCTTAGTGGTTGTCACATCCTGTGTACACTTACTAACGTAGCCGAGGACAGCAGATGTATACTCCTCCAGAACCAGCTCCCCCTCTTTAACTGCAGCATCCCTGAAGATATGCCAGTCTGTGCGTTCAAAGCAGTTTTGCAGAACAGGGTCTCCATCCCTGGGCCACACCATGATGGTTTTTTGTGTGGGTTTGGAGCGTCATAGTGAGGGGTGTTAGACAGGGACTAGCATAATGCAAATGTGGTCAAATAGCCCCAGGCAGTCCAAGTTGGCCCCTCCATCTCCCTCTTCATCTCCTGTTCCATCTCTTCACCTCAAACCTAAAATCTCACTCCCTGATAAATGGAATGGTGTAGACAGGCAGTGCAAAATTTTCGTAACAAATCTGTCTTTCTTATTTGTGTTCCATCCGGCTCGTTTACAACACAGACAGAGCAAAGATCGCACTGCTCATCTCCCTCCTCACCGGACAGGCAGCTGAGTGGGCCACGGCGGTCTTGAAGAGCGACATGGCCGTGTGTTACAGTTACCCTCACTTCACGAAACTCCTCAAGGCCACCTTCCAACATCCTGATAGTGAGGTGGAGGTAGCCTCCAAGCTGTACCATCTGCGGCAGGGAGACCGTCCGACCAGTAGGTACACCACTCTTGGTCTCATCACCGCATCTTACAATAGGTGGCGACCTGTCAGGAGCTTTGTCTCATGGTGGCGGCTGAGCCCCTACTCCTCAATGTCAACCTCACCACAATCCTGGAGATGTATCAGGAATTGAAGGAGGACGCTGCCCTTTGCCACAGCCTCTCCGACTCCACCCTTTTTCATTTTGTTTAGTTTTTCAATGTTGGGTGCCCCGGAAGTTGCGCCGTAGAGAGGGGGGTAAAGTTAATTCAGGTGACCGCTAGGGGTCATCCTTAGTGCTTTTTTTTTTTGGTTGTTTTCTGTTTTTGAGTTTGTTTGGCCTCCTGATCACACACAGCCTCTAAATAGTTAATATGGGGTGATCAGTAGTGTTGGTTTCATCAACAAAAATTATGCTCCCATGCCTTCACCTTCCACCAAAAATCGTTATTGACGTCCTGGTAAATCTGCCATCATTATACACAGCACGCCATGGAAAATGCGCCGGGTATTTAAAAAGAGTGAGAGTGTGAACTTTGATTGGTTCATTGCATGCCACGCCCCAAACACACCCATGACAGATTTACTAATTTAAGGCAACCCATTTGAACTATGCACTAGGCACTTTAGCGTTTTGCGCTGGCCCCTTCCCCAAAGACAACTGCGTTTCAGACTTCAGACAATGCGCGATCAAATCTGAAAATCGGGCCCTAAATGTGATTGAAAAGATAAAAACTATGATAAAATGTCTCTTTATTTTCATTGTCTAAAACAAGACGTTATTTCCCAGACGATAGGGAGGGGAGAAAATAATAAATGATGCACAACCTTAGAGTTGAACTGCGTTACGTCCCAATACTTTTGTTCATTTAGAGGCACTGTGAATGAGAGTTCTCTGGCCAAACCCGAACCTGCAGGTCGAGCCGATATTTCCTGCCACTCTCCTCGGGTTGGGCAGTAATCCAGCATTTCAGTGTCTTGGAGTGTCAGGTTACTGAACGCAGTGAATATATTGGAACGGGTCGGGCTCGGACACAAGCTGCAGTGGCTCGGTTCAGGTCGGGTTTCATTTTTTGGGCCCAATCTAAGCTCTAATGTGAATTAAATGTATCTAGAGTGGACAGAAGTTTCGGAAAGCAGAGTCATTAAAGTGCAAGTGAAAGAGAAAAATGATCACACACACAAAGTCTCACACACACAGAATTTTGATAAGCTGCCTTTCCCGTATCCATGCCAAAAAGCTGATGCTAAAGACCCCGGTTTCTCAACCACTAGGCCGGGGACCACTGATGGGCCGCAAAGGCTTTTTACTGGCCTGCAAATCTACAACTGAGACAGGCAATTGGTTCACAATTGGTTATTTAAGATTATGTGATAGATAGGTGGGCCTTACAGTTGAAAAGGTTGAGAACCACTTGTGTAGACTATATTTGTTAAGGGTGAAAAAAACATTCAGGTGAGTTCAGACCAACACACTAAATGTGAAGACTTTTGCCAGTTTTACAAATGTGGGTTTTATGGCAACAGAAACACACACATTTTTATTTTATTTGCACTTTTTATTCATGTTATTCATTTATTTGGATGTACAGTATTCTTGAGTCTATGAGATAACAGTAATATAATCAGATAATCTTGTTTTTACAATTTTCTCTCTCTTTCTCTCTAGCGCCCTTTCCCAGACTCTCTCTCTACTTCTAGCCTTTTTCCTCCAGCTCAGTTGCCCTCTACTCAAACTCCATTTTTGCCTTCTCCAGCCAGGTCCTCGCTTTCTCAACCCAGCTCCCTGTCTCTAAATCCAGCTCCCACTCTGCCCAAACCATTAGTTGCCAATAGTTCTCGTTTTCTCCCTCCACACGTTGTCGACTCTCCACACGTTCTCAACTCTCCACCCATTCTTGTCCCTCCACCCGTTCTCGTCTCTTCACCTGTTCTCGTCTCTCCACCCGTTCTTGTCTTTCCATCCATTCTCATCTCTCCACCCGTTCTCGTCTCTACACCCATTCTAGTCTCTCTACCCTTTCTTGGCTCTCCACCCGTTCTCAGAAACACAACTCATCCTCTTTCTCAGTCGAGCCCTCTCTCTCAGTCGAGCCCTCTCTCTCAGTCGAGCTCTCTCTCAGTCCAGCACTCTATGTCAGTCGAGATACCTCTCTTTCAGTCCAGCCACCTCTCTTTCAGTCCAACCACCACTCTCTAATCCCTGCTTCCTCTCTGTCCAAGTCTCCAGGCCCCAGCCCAGTCACATCCAAGTCTCCGGCCAAGTCTACGTCTCCAGCCACCAGATCAACCATATCCAAGTCTCCAGCCACCAGCCCATTCGGGCCGCCACCCGGCAGACCAGCCATGTGCTTCAGACCTGGGACTGTGGTCAGTTTCCTCTGCTCCTGCTCCAGACCCGTGACCATGATCGGGTCCCTCAGCTCCTGCTCCAGACCTGTGACCGGGGTCGGGACCCTCAGCTCCTCCTCCAGCGTTGGACAATGTCCCGTATCGTCCTCCAGCAACGGACGGCGCCCCAGTCTCCTCCTCCAGCGCCGGATGATGCCCCATCTTCTCCTTCAGTGCGGGACGACGTCCCATCTCCTCCTCCAATGTCAGACAGCACCATGTCTCCTCCTCCGGGACGCCAGCCACCAGATCAGCCGCATCTGGGCCGCCAGCCACCAGGCCAACAGCCCTAATCCAGGTAAGTAGGCAGGGAAACATGATCCATACAATCTTATTAGGGCGAGAATCCGGTAAATGACCCATATAACTATGGGGTACAAGCTGAGTGTCCTTACTAACCTGGCAAAGCTCACACTCCTAACACCAGTGTGTATTATCAGCAGCCATTCCCAGCCAATAACACCACTGCCGCACCAGGTGACTAGTCCTATCAATACCCTGGTGTCCATGGTTTTGGTGGAGCTCAGTCAACACCACAGACCGCAGTGGAGTCTTTAGTTACTGACATAACAAAAATAATGCAGCAGTGGATAACTTAACCCATTCTGTGGCCGTTGACCGTTCACCTATTTTCCAAAAGGCCAACAAACCCCCAATATCCGGATCGGCTGCCTGCATTGACTGCAGGTCAAAGTACGAATGTTGCGGAAGAACTGAAATCAAGGACTGGGAGGCCAACCCCAGTGTCCCAGGAAGTATGGCCTGCTGCAAAGCCAAGGGGGTACTCACCCCGGGATGGACTAGAGAAGGGGAGCCTGCAAAGCCATGTTGCCATGACAGCGCATTGGCGTTCCTATTACTGCTACCAGGCCGGTACCTTAACTCGTAATCAAACCCGGCCAGCTGCGCCACCGAACGCTGTTCTGTAGCCCCTAACTTATCAGTACTGAGATGGGCAAGGGGAATATTATCAGTAAAGACAATGCACTTGTGTCCTAGCAAATACTCCCAAATTTCTCAGTCATAGCCCACTTCAGGGCGAGAAACTCCAGCTTCATAGAACTATAATTTGACATGTTACACTCCGGGGGCCTCAAACCCCGGCTGGCATAGGCAATAGGAAGAACCTGACCACCCTTGTGAGAAAACGGCCCCCAAACCACCATTACTTGCATCTATTTCTAACCTAAATGGCAGGGAGTAGTCAGCATAGGCCAACACCGATGCCCCCACCAGTTTGGCCTTCAGTGCCTCAAAACTGTACTCAGACTGCTCTGTCCACGCAGACACAAAGGTACAGCCGGAAGCCCTTCGAGATTTCATCCCAGCCAACTCTGCGACCAGCTTATGGAGAGGAGCTGCCAACCCTGCAAAAACCTCCATAAAACAGCAATAATAACCAGCGAACCCAAGAAACGAGCGAAGCGCAGAAACATTAGATGGCCACTTCCACTAAGCCACCACCTCAATTTTCTTAAGGTCCGTGGAGACTCCCTCACTAGAAAACACATGGCCCAGATAACTAACTTTCTTCTGAAAAAAGCACACTTCTCTAGCTTAGCTTTCAAGCCCTCCTGGTGTAAACATCTCAACACTACCTCCAACCGCTCCAAATCACAGCACCACAGCCCTGTCTGGGATTCATACAATTAGATAGGGCTGCAGTTAACATTACAAACTTGTATGCTGGAGGACAGGACCCAATCACAGGTTAGGTGGAAAACCTAATTTCTTAGCTACTGCCCTAGATTATCTTTATAAAATTTGATGCAATTAGCTATAAATTTAAGTTTGTTACTTTTTTGTTCCTTTATGCCCTTTTCACTAAAATATCTGCCTGAGAGGCACAATCAGTTGGAAGAGGATGATCTGACCTAGACTGAGTGGTGGTATAAAACATTAAATAAACTTTTATTTATTTAACAGCCCAGTCACATTCCACAGCTACCAGACTTTTTATCCATACTTAAGCGTGTTTCAACAAAGAAACTATTTTTAAAAATATTTTTAAGAACATATAAATTCTTTAACATTTACATCAGTTACATCGACCTTATGTGTGTGTGTGTGATTTGTAAAACCATAGTGGAACAGGATCACCAACTGTGTCACCCATCTGTGTCACCCATCAATGTCACCTCCTGTCTCGCCACCTGTGTCGTAGCCATTCTGCCTTCTCACCAGCTACCTCTGTTTTAGACATTAATCATAATTGCTAGTGACTTATTTTAACATTTTACACCATTCTGTGCGTAGGTTACATTAGTTACATATCTTATATTCTTTTATATTACCTGTTAGATTGTTTAGTTTTAACTATTCTTCAGCACACCGCCTCTAACCGGCTATTCTTTTAGCGCCACTAGGCCATTAGCCATTAGCCAGCTATCATTAGTTTCCCTGCACTTTTTACTCAATTCTTAAACACCATGTCGGATTTGGTGAGGAATCACTCAAGTTGTTCTCTGAGGATTTGGAACTGGAGAACGTGGAGAATACTGGCCTGGCTACAGCAGCTGAGTACCACGCTGGACTTTCGGACCAACGCTCGTCTGTCCCAGGAAAGTTCTCGGCGTGAAACTACCACAGCCATAACCTCAACCCCGCGTGTTTCTCTGTCCAGGTCCAGTGCAACAAAGGCCTGGGTGCGGCTGCAGCTGCAGCAGCAGAACAGGCAGGGGCCGTTTTTTCTGCCGCCACCACCCACCTTCGAGATCGCGACCCACAGACGCTTTTCTGCTCTTCATGAGATGGCACACAACGCGTTGATCATCGGAGACTCAATCGGGATGTCCGTGCTACCACGGCTAAAGGTAAGGTGCACACTTGCTGTTTACCCCGTGCTCGTGTTCTTGATGTCACTGCAGAGATGCCTGCGGTGCTGATGAAGAACATCGGAGCTGTGGTTCTTCATGCTGGCACCAACGAAACCCGACGGAAGGAGACGGAGACTTTGAAGAAGGACTTCAGGAGTGTGGTCGAGAAGGTCAGCAGCACATCTCCCACAGCAAGAATCATTGTGTCTGGACCACTTCCCACATTTCAACAAGGAATCGAGAGGTTCATTAGATTATTTGCTTTCAATGAATGGTTGCAATCTTGCTGTCAGCAACAGAGATTACCTTTTATTGATAACTGGAATGTTTTCTTGGAGCGTCCTAGGTTCTACCAGCCCGATGGCCTGCACCCTAGCAGAGCTGGAGCAGCTGTCCTTTCGGACAACATTTCCAGGACTCTTCGAAACATCTGACTGGCGGTAAGTGATACCTTAGAGTCCAACCATACTCGCCACATTAACTCTGGAGACCTAATTACACGTAAAGAAATCTACTCCCATATCTGATTTTTACTATTCAAATACATGCTGGATACCATCCACACAAATATGTCATCCATTGTATGGAAATAACACAGTCTAATCATTTAAATAATGTACTATTCAAATATTTTAAATGATACTGCTGTCTTCAAACTTGCAAATAATTAATTGAATTTATGGTAACAATACAAAAGGCACCATTTTTTTATTATGACCTGGCCTACTTGGATTTGTAACCCATAGTTACAAAATGTTACATCTAATTGATTTGTATATGAAACCTTTAATTCATTTCTTGAAGCATACAAATTTTATAAATAAACAAATAAGCATGATAAAAGGAGTACAATTTGTTCTATATGATCACTATTCAAATAAATATTTTATATTTTCTGTCACTCTGGTGTGGTTTCATAACTTTGTCTGTCTTATGCTTAAGTAACTAGCTACAATTCTTGACTTAATCATGAGCAAGCCTTAACAAGTTTGTAGATATTTTATAAAGCATAAACAAGACACACTTTAGAATAGCTCCCAAAATATACTTATGTAACTAATTATAATTCTTGAGTTAATGATGAGTAAAACTTAACAAGTCATGTGTAAATGCTTTGTAAAGCATAGACAAGACACACTTTAGAAGAGCTCCCAAAATATACTTATGTAACTAGTTGAGTTAATCATGCAGCCTGCTTTTGGTAAGTGTTTGTAAAGCATCTATTCATATATAAACTACTATTAATGAAGGTCTGTAAAATATTGCATCCATGAGGTGCCGTCACATAAGCCTTAACAGTAACGTAACAAAACAATGTTAATCAAATTTTAACAAATACTGAAAAAAAGATATCAATAAATGATGAACAATACTTAGTAAAGTTACACACAGATGCTTGATAAATCATTTCTTAAGCACCTAACTCTAACCCTAAGTTAAAATAATACATTAATTTGAAAAAACATTAATAGATATGTTTACTACTGATTAACTGATGAAAAAAATAACTAAGAGATAATTACTAAAACATAATTAACAAAGTATTAAGTAAGACTTTACCAATGTTTAATATGGAGTAGTTGTGCTACGCTTTTGGTCTGTTTTCTTGAAAAGGAAAGAAAGTTTCCAGTGATACAGTTAATATATGGGCCGTCAGTCTTTGTTTTGAGACACTATTTTGTTATCAGCCTACAGAGAATGTTTCAACAGTTTTTAAAGCACTTGCTCAGAATGCAGTGTGTTCATGCACTTGAATATTGTCACATTCTCCCCTGGGTCCCCAAGGAAGGCAGGTTAGTCCACACAGTTCCATTGTCACAAAACTCATTATTGACACAAAGGACTAACTCACAGAACCAATAACTCACAGCTAAAGAGTGACGCACCAACATATATACTCTGGGCTATGATACCCTGATTTCCTCAGCAGGTGCAACTAATTACCTCATTATTGAGGGCAGAGAGAACCAGGGAGCAATAGCCACAAAAAAACTTAAGGGTGCCCCCTAGGGATCACCCTCTGACTTGATAAATATTAAAATGCACTTGAATTTATTCGTTCTTTGAGAAAAGATATTTAATAGTATAATATTTAAGCTATCTTTCTTTTAAACTATTCATAAAAATATTTTATTTAAAAATGTTTTTTAAATGCTAAATAAATATTTGAATATTTTTGTAACAGATTTATCCTTAGTAATTTAATAATTATTTCTTAATTTCTTTCGATTTTTGGTTTTGTTTTTTTGGGCAAGTGTTTCCTCGGTTTGGGTCCAAAAAAAATCATTTAAGTGCATCCCTAATATACATAATATTAGAGATGCAATATTTATAGTGTATTATATATGTACATAATACACCCAATGGTTAGGCCATAGCTTAGTACCAGCAGTGGACTACTAGTAGTAGCTTAATATCAACAGTGTAAACTCTTTCCCAAAAATGAGCATGTTGCACTAGAGAAACTACTATCAGTCCTTTGGATATGTCTGGCTCTGGATCAGTTTCTTTCTATTAAAGCTCTTCAGACAAATAATTAAAAAATGTGGCATTTTGAATTTGCATGTCATCTAGTGTCTTTAGTTAGGCAGAAACTTTGCCACCACTAATTTGTGTTTATGCATTTAATGCCAGGTCTAGCACTGCCTCATCTATACTCACGCAATGCCCTAATTTGCATATGCCATTCATTTATCTGTCTATAAGCAAAGTGGTTCTTAGGTGTGTTCTTGTGCTCCTGGTTAAGCAACATCATGGGCTTTGGTGAACTCATCTGCGAATTAATTGCTTTAGTTGTAATGGTGGGAACTGGTGTGGTGTGGAACTCCTTTAACCTTATAATGACCGTTCAAAAACATCAGAAGAGCACAAGCGTCCAAACCACAGTCCTCATCATAATCTCCATCTCCATCAGCAACATTGCTCTGGTACTATCCTGTTTCATTATTGTGGTGTCTGTTACCCTGAATCCAGTGATTTTGTGCACTACGATGACCAACCCTCAATACCTGACGGTGCTGTATCTGTGGCTCAGCAGTAGCTGTATGAGCTTCTGGTCCATTGCATGGCTGAGTGTATTCTACTGTGTGAAAGTTGTGAACTTCTCCATTAAATGTCTCCGAGTTCTAAAGAGGAATATCTCCTTCATCACAAATTCTGCTCTGCTGCTGAGCTGTGTGGGATCTTTCCTCTTGTTCTTCCCTTTCTTTACCCTCTACAGTCCTGGATCTAAGCCAGTCACAAGTGAGACATACGGTATGAACAACACCTTGAACACCACAAATGCCAGCTCTTTTACCTGTAGTGTTCCCATATTCGCTCCACCAATTAATTCAGATCTTTATACAATGACTTTTCTGTGTTTTCTCTGCCCTTTCCCTCTGATGATCATGCTGCCAGCTTCCATCCAAATGGTGGTCCATTTGTGTCAGCATGTGTCAACTCTTCGTAAGAACCAGACGCAAGTGCAGGGTTTAGATTCCTACCTGTCCGTGTGCAAGCTGACTGTCTCTCTAGTGGGAGTGTATCTCACCACCCTGATCATAGTGGCACTTTTCTTTATCTTTAAGCTTTTAATGGTAAATGTCAGTTTCCTCCTGATCATATTTGGCTTCTCCTTCTATAGCATCATGACTGCTGTCCTCCTGACAGTTTCTGAAACATATCTGAAAAAGAAGTTTTGGAGACTGTGCTGTTTTAAGGACTTCCTGGGTTAAATCAACATAACAAGACAGACATGGGTATCTTTGGGCGATTCAAAGTTAGGGCATGCTTTGGTTAGCATTTCTATCTTGTATTAAGTCTATCATCTCTGCTGTTATTTTTAAGGGTGGAAATTTTGTGTAGTCTTCAGAATGATTGAGATTTTTTTTTCTTCTGTAAACTGAATGATTTGTGTTTAATTAGCAAAGCCCTCTTTGTCAAACTAGACCATTTCCTTCCATTATCCAGAATTACGAATTAAAGTAAATTAAGGAATAAGAAACTGAAACCTCATTTGTGTAATTAAAAGATCTTAGAGCATGAGGAAATTTTGCTTCATCTTAAACCATCTACATTTTCCCTGGACACTCTACCTACAAGCCTTTAAAGTGTTTCAGTAGCTTAGCATAGGACCTCTTGTATAATGTGAAATGTTCTCTGAACTCAGGCATTTTTGAAAACCACTGTTGAAAACCAGAGCTGCTAAATCCTCCCTGAAGAAGCATTAAAGTACTACATGATGTTCGCCTGAATACAGATGCAGGCAAAATAACTGTACTGGTGCTGTTAGATCTGAGTGCAGCCTTTGACACAGTTGGCCATAACATTCTGCTAGAAAGACTTGAAAACTGGGTTTGGCTCTCAGGTTTGGTGTCTGGTTGGCTCAGGTTGTATTTGGAAGTGAAGGATTACAAATTTAAGAAACTTTAAGAAAAATAATCTGATCTTATGTTCTGTAAAAACCTAAGGTGCAGTAGAATGTAATTACATCAGACTTATAATTCTATCA
>JBBKCR010009302.1:0-12737 GCA_037577295.1 Ladigesia roloffi | reverse complement strand
CCACAGACAAAACTAGAAATCCAAAAAACATGTAAAAAACCAAACACAAGATGGTGGCCTAAATAGCCACCATTACAACTATCTATGATTATTTATTGAATATCGACTGAAATTGAAGCACACATTGCCTAAAACGAAGAGTCATTTTGTTCTTATAAAAAAGCAAAATTAAATAGCTTGCAAAATAAATTATTTTCAATGTTTTTCTTATTAAAAACGGTGACCCCACATGTGGTTGTGTTTTTAAAGGGAAAGTATTTGAAATTATCGAGCTGGAAATTTTTGACTGATTATTGGTTCTGAATGTAGTTTTCGAATACTTTTTGATTAATTGCCCAGCCCTACTGGAGAGTTTAGTTCCAACTAAAGCCTGATTCATACTGATACTGCTCCAGCATGTTGGATCAGTTGGACCGCCATGATACGACGTCGTATGGGCGATCCAACTGGGTTGGATCGTCGGTTGGAGTCGAACTCTATTTACTAGACATCCGACGGCCGCGCTGGATGCTGGAGGTCTGTGATTGGTCAGCCGACGTCAGCCTCGGAACCCAAAGTAATTTCCGGGACCCGACGATGTATTTATTTACGTTATTATGGGTATTCTATTGGCATTAGGTGCACTGTCTCATATGCTGTGTAGAACTACAACTGAACTACAACTCTGAATAAATCATTTAAAGATGAATACAGACGCACCTCCTGCTGTCCTGGCGTCGAATTTCTTTGCAGCAGTGTTGGGCCAGGATGAATACAAACGGGCTCCGACGGTACAGCGCGTAGGAGCACATTTGCATTTGCATGAGCATGAATCAGGCTTTAATCTAACACACCTGATACAGGCAGTGAAAACTGTCAGGAGCATCTGGAGCTCTTCTGAGCTCTCTTAGGATGAAGATCTCCAGGACCAGAATTGAGCACCCTTGACATATTGGATTAACTTGACAAGTTAATTTAATGTATAATCATACCTTTCAAATATATAGGGCCCATCTCAGAGAAAAGCACATTACTTTGAGTGGGCTTTCTTTCATTGGAATCATTAAAAAATACGTTTTAAGAACATACTATTTATTCCTCACTACAAACTACCCCTGTAAACCAGGCTGGACTAAGCAGCAAAAGAGTTTAGAAATCTGGGATGCTTTTAAAAAGAGAAGCAACAAGAAAATTATATGGTCATCCCAGCAAAAGAATCCAGTTTAATTCTATGGGGAAAAAATATTTGAAATCATATATGACAGGTCATCAGTGAACCTCAGAAGAAAAAATTTTCTTGGCTGTTGGTAATATATTTTTGATTCAGTGTCTGCCTGAGTGCCACAGTGCCGAATCCATGACAAAGTTTAATATCAAAATATTAAAGATATCCTTTTATCATTCATCTGAAAAGTGCTGTAATATCTAACCATGTCATGCTCTGGTTAAAATGGTTTGAACAATTTGATTTGTGTGACAAAGATATTTGTCGTTGATTCATTCTGAATCTCCACCACACTCTGATTCAATTTCTGATGAAAAACTGTACATCAGAAATCCATGTGCCGTCTCAGGGGAAGATAAACAACACCGAAATTGATTTGGGGACACAGTGATGAAGCCTTCTCAATTCACCAATGTCTCTAAACAAACACACCAACACATACACACACACACACACACACATACTGTAGTGGATAAACTGAAAGACGTGAACGTGACACATTAGACATTTAGTAAAAAAGGAAAAACACACTGGTAAACAAAAAGTGTTGCTGTCATATCAAAATTCAATAAAATGCATTAGCCTGTAACTCCACCAATGTTGTTCTTATGTATTAATTTTACATAATCTAGCAATTGTAGTTTTTGTGATAATTGAACTTTTGTGATAATGGATAAATGATCCAGTATCAATACATAATCAGACACTCATTTTACAATGTATTTTATATGTAAAACCAGATTTTAAAAATACAATTATGTCATATTTACTGCACAAATGTCACCACATGCCAAATGTAATTACTTAAAAAATACAACACGAGAAAATTTTAGGCTGTAGGCAATTTACTTCTCCTACAAATGGATTCCCAGAAATAAGATGTTGTTGCCAACAGAGACAACGTGTTTGTCCTCAGTTTGTTCTAATGTTCTGCATTTCCTTCCTATAAAAACAATCAATAACAAGATTTGTGTGAGTGTGACTGTTCCTTCTGTTTGTGCTCCTGCAGTTTATAACCAATTCAAATGAATTTGTACGTGCAGACATTGTCCTAATATATAGTTCCAATAAACCAGGTAAAGACCTCTAATGGCTAAGCTGGGGCCTTCTAGAAAAAACTACTTGGATCAGTTATGATATGGGTCTACACAGGTCTACAAGGAAGAGTACGTTCTGACTCTAAGTTCTGTGTATATGGCTGAAATGACAATAAACTTGACTTGAGAAGACTTATACATCCATGGGATAAGTAGTCTGAAAATATCTGATTAACTTGTGTGTTAAACACATTATGAGAACAATACGGGTAAGAAGTTGAAAAGGAGGTTAATGCAGAATTATAAGATCATAACATCCAGAAATGGGTTAGGAATTCATTCAGGGATTGAGCTTATAAAGCTAATTGGAAATGATATCAGAGGTTGTACAGAAATGAAATAGTGGGCTATTCATTAAATCCTCTTTAACAACCAGAAATCCATCTGCTTTATGATCTATATTTATCCATGTTTAAATGTATTCATTCATTTCAATTCTCCATCTTGGTTTAACTACTGTCAGCCTACTTCAAACAGTACATTCAGGGTCGATATCCTCTCTCATCTCACTTCCACTCTTTTCCTGTCTTATTGGCTTCTATCTTCTTCTTTCCTCTCTTGATGTCTTTTTTACTTCTTCACCCCCTCTGACTCTAGACACTTTCTGCATAAATGCACACCACACTCATACAACTTCACTTCTACAGTCGGCAATAAGACATCCTTCATTTGCTAGTTTTAATGAGGGAGCCATAAGCCTAAGACTGCCGGCGGGTTGCTGAGTCAGTCGCCTGCCCATCCAACACAATCCAAATGACCACCCCAGCACCCGTCTGCCAAACTGTGATTTGATTTCATGTTCTTCATGTTCTTATGCATGAAGACAGTCATAAGGATCTGTTTTGGTTCTGGGACTCTACAACTCTCTATTATGCTCAAATATTATGTTATTCTATTATTAAGAAGAGACAAGAGATGTTAAAACATTTACTTTACTATTTACAATCTTTGCTTCTTGACCTCTGAATGTTGATACTGCCTCAAAACTATGGGCAACTATTAGATGTAACTACAGTGAAACATTCAATTAAACTGAAGAGTTTTACAACAAACCACACATGCTCCTGTTATATAATGAAATAACAGCACGAAAGTCCAAACTTTTCTCAACCCAAAGCACTGCCAAAATTGCTGCAATTTCCTGAAATAGTACAGTGCCAATCATAATATATATAAATACACAGTAAGCCCCCACTTCATCACAGATCAGCAGTCGTGGTTTCAGCTCATCCCAGATTTGTCTAAGCTTTTTTGACATCCGGGCCTTACCTGCCATGCCCCCTCGACCTTGCTGTGTTGTTTATGTTTGGGTGTGATGCTTAGCAACCCAGCACGAGGATGAGGGGCTTGGCTGGCGAGGCCCAGATGTCACAAAAGCAAAAATAAAATGCAGAGGATATCTGCAGTTAGCACATTAGTCCAGCATGTCAGCATGTATAATATTTATAAACTTTTAACTATTTGCAGCGAAACATTTTCTCTCTCTCTCTTTCTCTCTCTCTCTCACTCTGAGCTGTGTGCTGTCCCCCCACCCCTCCCCATCATGCTCAGTTTGCAAAGACCCACCACACCTCATGCAGCTGCTCTTCAGAAACATCAAAATTATTAAGAATAACCATTTTCAAAAGATTGTTTCAACAAGTGAGCAAAACTGCTCTCCTCAGGAAGCCACCATGCTGGATAGTTGTTTTGTTGCTTACAGCAATGCCAAATGAAGCAACAAGTAGTTTCAATACACATCAGATTGTATGGCAAGCTGGGGTTTTTTTTATCTGGCTTTTATCGCATTTTGGAAAAAAGCTCTTGAGGACACTTAACAGGGGCACTAGGGGAAATGAACATTGTCGTAACAGGTCTTTTTTGTGCGCATATATTTATAATTTACAATATAGCAAGGGCTCCAATTGGTTTGACCTGTCTGAGCATGGCCATCATAAAAGTAACATACAGTGAAGACCACATGTCTCTTCTCTGCATGTCTGCTTTGCACACACAAAGTGACTATTTCTAATGCAGCCAAATATTATTTCTAAGTAACTGTTGTTCTGTTCAACCCGGACTTGAACTCCAACTGCGAGGAACACTCTCTTTCCTGTCACTTTTTAGACACTTTTTAAAATTTAACACAAGTAACTGAGTATTGTATGATAAACCAGGGGAAATTCCAATAGGGCTTTACTATTTGTAGTAAATGGCCTTAATGTGAAACTCTTTAATATGAAAAGAAACACAAAGCCTATATGTATTGAAAATACATAACAATGGGGGATTTATTGAAGTAAAGAAAGTTAAACATTAATACCCTGACCACAAAAACTAAATGTTGTTGAAATTATAATGCATTACATTTTCCATGCCTAACCTAGAATCATCTCCAGTTTTGCATGATAGAGATGCTAAAAAAATCAAAAAGCTAACTAGTGCTGGGCTGATCCACGTTTTTCTAGTTCCGATCTGATTCCGATACATGAATGCCAATGATGATTCCGATATAATAAATCTTTTTTTATTTTTAAATTGACAATACATTTGTTGAAATTGTGCTATTTGTTAGTGAGGTTACATCACAGAATAAATAAACTACGAAGCACTTATAAGAAGAGCAAAAAAATATACTACATTGAACTGAAAGGCATTCCAAAGAAATGTATTTAAACTTCCCAAAAGGGTAGCAGCAAAATTTTGTATGTAATATTTTGTAAATGTCAAAAACACAGCACTCTTGGCTGAATCATTTAAAAAGCATTATATCCATTTTAGCAGCAACAACTGTGTAAAACAAGTGCAAAACATACATTTATATAATGTGAATTTGGAGACACGACGTGGGCAGAGTGTAATCTCACCACTGCTGTATTTAAGGAGGACAGGCCAAGTTACGAGATGCAACTATGTCTCATCGTGTTTTGAGACAGTCATTGAAATAGTATTATGTCCATTAACAGCAGCAACTGTGTTAAAAAGAAGTGTAAACTAAACATTTTAAATATCATGAATTAAGAAAAACTTCCCTTCTTCTGACCGTCCGAGTTACAAGGTGCCCAACTTTAGCCTTGTTGTGTTTTGAGACATAGAATGAGGGAGAGAGGGCAAAAACAGCAAAACAAAACAAAAGACTGAGGGAGAGCTAAAAGTTTTCTCTGATATTCCTTTTACTTTTGGGTTCTCTGTGGGAAATTTGTTGCATTTTTGGAAAATGTCAACGAACATCTGCTGCTTGTTTGCTAGCATGGACTCCTGGTGCGCTTTGTCTAATAATATCCACAGGTGCTTGATTAAATTTGTTGTATTGTATGACACAACCGTACTTTCACCCCTCGTCACTCTGGCTTTGCACACATTGGTAGTGGCCGTCTTTAGGCATTGACAAACATTAGTATCTCCAAAAAACCAACTATTTGTTCAAAACAACGCTCATTCAGATTGAATGTTCCACAGGTTGTGACGCATCTTGTATGCAGCGTCGATTTTAAGGTCCAGTGCAAGCTGAGAACTGGAAAATAGAGATCTGAGCTGTTCACCCTATATTCAGTCTCGGATTTACAGCTATATACCGATATCATATTGGTTCGGGCCCATCTCTAATAACAAACTCCTTCATTTCTCACTCACCAATTTAGTCAGTGTAACTGAGGGATTAAAAATAAATAGGAACACACAGAGGCTTGCCCAACCCTGAGTCTTAATGCTAAAATGTTCCCATTAATTGAAGCAAACTAACAAACAATAACACCCTGCTTCACATCGAGGGAAATCTGTTGGAGCTTGTTGACCTAGAATATCCACAACATATACATATATAAAACCCGCAAGCCCAATTAGAGCCAAAAACATTATGGTGCAGAAGGTTTGGTGGGTATCGTGGCAGTTATTATCTGCATTGTGCAGAGTTCATAATTTAAAATGGCTTATATGTGTATTAGAAGGAGGGAGCCAGGGAGTATTTTCAGGTGTGTAAAATAATGGAAGTGCCAGACACTAGTGAGCAGTCATGTGATTTATGGGCCCCTTTCACTCTGCTCACACATTTTCTCTCTCTCTCTCTCTCTCTCTCTCTCTCTCTCTCTCACACACACACACTCACAAACATACACACCAAAACATGCCTTGCATTGCCTAGGTTATAAAGTACGTTCTTTACTTGACATTTTTAGCAAGCTGATGTAAAATATTTTGTACTCCAAATGACAACCCACTGTGCATTATAAATCATTGATGCGCAGAAGCCCAACAGCTGAGACCCTTTTAAATAGTGTAGGTCACACAGACAATGACAAATCCTCCATCACCTTTTCTCTTGCAGCCTTTTTTAAAGGCTGTTTTTCAGTGTTCTCTCCAGATTGTCCGTAAAGAACAACAGCTCTCAGAAATGATGCCATGACAGGAGTTGCTATCGGTGTGAAAGAGAGAGAACATCATCCTCTAATGCCCTTCACTTTCAGAACTGTTCTGATAAGGTTTCTCCAGTCGTTCAGAGTCAGTGTATTTCACCCCCACATTTATAGTCTTTCACTTTTTAAGACAAAGACTTGATCTGCACTGTGAAATAAAATGCTGTTTTGCCTGTGGGCTCTTGATTTTTACCTGTTGTGGAGTTGTATGCATTGAATAACAAACCACAGAACAGAGTCAGCCCTCAAGACAGCCACTAGTACTACAGTGTTATGATGTCCATTTTAATAGATTAGAGTAGCTTCAATAGCATCTAAAAACATAATAAACCCAGTTTGAACACTTCAAGCATGAGTGTGATGGTTTGTCACAATTGTGAAATTTTATAATTGCAGAACAAAAATTTCATTCATGTTCATTACATGCAATTACAGTACACATTTAAAGCGAATAAACTGTATCATTTGTCGATTTGTGTCCTGTCAATAGTTAATAACAGAAAAAGTTCAAAACAAGTTCAAATAAACAAACATTACTCACTGCTGCCCCCTAACAGTTAAGATATGAGAACAGTGTTTCCCAATTTAATTGTGTTGTATTGATATACAGTGGGTTTTCTGTTCCAAATGAAGCAAGTGTGTTTTTTTTCTACAAGTTCAGGTATGCCTGATTGTACTTGTATATCTGTTCAAGAATGTGTTACTCATCGATAATTAAAACCTCCCACTATAAAGACCTAAAATAAGGCACTGGTACGCAGTGAGCTGCACCAGTGGTGATAATGAGCAGGCTGATAAAAAGGAAGAACCTTTTGGATGTGCAGTGTGAGAAAAGGCTTGTGTAAATGAGATCGGCTGCTCCAGAATACAGATAAACAGACTGCAGAGCCACTGGGCGCTCTGCAGCACCAGATCAATTACATACTGCCAGAGAGTGAGAGAGACAGAGAGAGAGAAAGAAAAATGAAGATTGAGAAAAGGAGGGGGGCAGAGAATGAGACTGAGAAACAGACACAGTCAATGAACAGAGAAACTAATACACACCATATTGCTCTGTAATGGCGTGCCTATAATAGAAATGCTATTGGCCAACACTGTCTTTGTTTTGCCATTTCAAACGACTAACATTGCTCAGTCAGTGGGCAATGAAGTGCTGCAAAAGATGATAATCATCTTTTATGTTTGATCTTTCATAGTGAATAGGAAAGGGTTTCATCATTTTACATGTGTATTTTTCAATCAATCGGCATTTACATTTATATATTTCCTAATAAATAAGAGAAAACAAAACCAGACAAAACTGTACAATTAATGTTCCTGACAACTGCCATGTAATTTTGACACATATTCAGTAAATGTTAGATCTATGCACCTCTGACTGCACTGCCTCCTGCGGATGCTGCTCTATTTCCAACTGCAGTTTATGATGAGCACCAGTAGGTGGAACTAGCTCCACAGATAAAAAAGCTCACTCTCAAAAATCAGGACAAAAATAGAAAATCAGACAGAGGAGAAATACATCCCATGCTGAACAAAAGCATGTGCCCATTACAGATCCACTCAGACATCATCTGTCACCTTACATCCCAATATTCTTTAAATATGTATATATATCATGTATATTTAATTCTATGATAAACCGACTGCCCTACTTTGATTGAACCTGTATGAGACAAGAACGCAGGCTTGGCATGGTCTGAAAACACCAGCAGATTGATATTTTCATAAAGATAAGGACATACCTTGCACAATACTACATCTGAAAATTGATTACAGCAATGTAATTGTGCAGATAACTCTGCAGCTGGAAGGTGCTTCTCTTTTAGGAGACCACCCAGCATAGAGCACAATAGAGAGGGATTAAAAACATGTTATAATTAGAGCTCCATGTAGCAGCAGCAGCACCACATGGATAATCATCTAGCTTCTCCGCCTCCCCCAGGCTCACATAGTCTAATTCATGCTTCCCCATCACACTGTCTCTTTACCTTATTATTTTTCAGTGCTTCTATCTCACGCTCTGTCTGTCTCAGAGTGCTTCTCCACCTCTTGCGTTCTTGCTGCTTCCATATCCATTTTACTAGGTACCTTTCAACTTTATTTTTGCTGGGGCGTGTTTCCACCTCATGCTGCTTTTCCACTTGGTTTTTTTTCACCCACTCAAGCTGCCTCTCTACCTGGGCGCCTTCCTCCTCACGCAGACTTAGCAACTCTGCCTTTCTTGTTGCCTCAGCCTGATCCTCTGTTTGGTTGTCCATCTGCCTGGATGCCTCCATGCCTCTCGGTGCCCTGTCCTTATATTGCCTCATGCTGGCTCTTTACTTTTACCTCATGCTCTCTTAATACAGCACTGCTAATCTACCTCATGCTGTCTTACTACCCTATCAGTCTCTATTCCTTCTCACCTCATACTGTCTCACCATTTCATGCTCTCAAATTTCCAACTCTTATACATTATATGGTCAAACTTTCCTGACCCGTCAGTTTTTCAAGGTTTGCCCTATGCCCCTTCCAGTGAGAGTCCATCTTAATTATTAGGTATACAGAGACATTTTGGATATCGCCTTACTTCCAACTTTGTAAACACAGATTGTGGAAGAACCTTTTCTGCTCCAGCATGACTGTGCCCAACTGCACAAATCAAGATCCTCAAAGACATGATTGGTTGAGAATAGTGTGGACTAACTCGACTGACCCACACAAAGCCCTGACCTCCACCCTATCCACCACCTTTGGGATAAACTGGAACTGAGCCAGGCCTTCTTACCCTACATCAGTGCCTGAAATCTAAAATGCTCTTCAGAATAAATTAGCAAACATTCCCAAAGAAACCCCTCCAAGGAAGGTCGAAGCTATTATAGTTGCAAAGAGGGGACACTCTCCACAGTCTAAAGTCTATGTGTTTAAATGCAGTGCCATTTGGTGTAATAACAAGGTATCCCAATTCATTTAATGTAGCTTCTGTACCTAAAAATGGGCCTTCATCTGCTTCTCTCCCTTTAAACTTACAATATCTCTGGACCTCATGCTGTCCTATCCCTTTGTGCTGCTCCTCTACCTTGTTCTTTCTTATTATTTCTTGCTAACATATCGCCCCTTTTGCTTTGTGCCGTCTCCAACTCATCTCCTTTACACTGTTCAGTCCTGACAAAAAAAAAACAGATTGTAACAGCACATTAGGCAGTGTTCCTTTAAAAAGTTCTACCACTGAGCAGCCTTGTGTGTGCATGTAAGCATGTGTTTGGCCTGCAGGCTCAGTAGGGGATTGGGGGAGAGATGATTTGGAACTTGATTTACCACTTTCCTGATGTCATGTCATCAAGATTCGGCAGCGATTTACACAGTGAACCTTTCTTTACATTCCAGCAGGAAATGTAGCATCCTTTATAAAGTTGTTCTGTCTTGGTACATTTGCTAAAATCGGATGCAGACAAGGGACTAAATGGCCAAAATTACAAACTAATCTTATACAGACAAAACCTAAAACAAACACTGTATTTAATGCTGCCTTGTACTGCTTTCATGACAGCTTCTCAGGGGTCCCTGCATCCTGCATCATTCATGAGAGATGCAAAATGTGTCACCAAGAATAGAGTTTGTATGATCTAATTTCATTCTTCTGCCTGTGGAACGTGTAAGAGGATAATATACTATTATTGCATGCTGAAACAAACATAACAGTTGCTTTTGTTGAACAATGATAGTTTTTATGTGTCACTAACATTTGTAATCTGCTTATATTTTGCTCAATGATGCTGACCTTGTACTGGACAACCGTCAAAGGAGCTTACTCCAAAATGCAAACCACACATCATACAATCAAATCTTTCTACACAGTTTCACCTGTATAGGTGAAGTATACATACAGTCAAGGCCAGAAATAATGCCACCAATGCATTATACAATTCATGAGTTTGACTACTCAGAATTTCAAATAAAAAACAGTACCAAATAAAAAAAAGGACTGGCACCCTCAATAATTTTGCCCCCCCTTGCTGTATTCTTAAGTCATTTTCCTGGTCCAATATGTCCAATGCAAACAGTCAACACAGGAACATTTGGAGTGGATTTAGTCTTGGTCTTGTCCATGCTTTTCTACAAATTTGTTTCTCAAAACGCCAGGCTGTTTATTCCTCTTCTTTTGTTTCCTCATGTTCATTATGGTAGGCACAGACACACATGATGACACATCCTTTCTCTTTTAAAAAGCTTACCTAGACCTATAACCTGTAACCTGCAAGTTTAAATACAAATGAAAGGTTTCCTTGATTGATATTAATTTATCCAACAATTTTATTCAGTCCATTTTTAAATCTAAGTGTAGAATGAGATCCGAATCTGCTTCTTCTGTTTTCATTCCAGTAATTTTTCTAAAAGAATCACTGCGTTTTCTGAAAAAACGACAATTTTTCTGTCATGACAGTACGCATATTAAAGAACATTAATATTGCAACAACAAATGCCTTCAAACAATAACAGGCCAGGACTGCAAATATTAAAATGTAGAAAAAAAGATTTGTTTGGGGGTTGTCATCTACCTACTGGCTTGCAACGAGATTATTTTATCAATCGCCTTTTTGAGGTTTCTGGTTTTGTACAAGCAGTAAATCACATCAAGAACACAGGAGTCCATGCTGTGTTGCCATCATTTGCTGATAGCACTCAGAAATGGCTGGCCTGTGCTGAATAATGTTTGGTAATGTACTGGAGCTGAACAAATACATAAATTGGATAATATATCATCTGAAATGACCTCTTGGCAAATGTAGCAGGAGCAGCATTTTTATGTTTCCTGTTAAAATAAGCAGGCAGAAATCAAACCTTGGCTGCGTACAGGCCAAAGCCAAATGAAACCAGCAATACAACAAAGTGTGATGTTGCACATTGTTTTTGTTGGGCTTATTTTTTGGCCATCTCTATAATCATTTTGATCCAATAAACTTTAATCTATTAATGGGAATCAGGCATGCGTAAAAAGTAGAGTAAAAAGTGAAATGTTCAGCATGTGTAAATAACACACACTCAAACAAAAATATGAGGTAATGCACACTGCTGCACGGCAAAACACGCTCAAGGGGTTGCACAAGCAGAAATGACTCAGTGTTTTAAGGACTATTCTTTATCAATATCCTTCTTTGTTACATGGGATGATATCCAGTCCCCATCCCGTCCATCCTCCACATTACCCAAAACTAATCCCACACCATATTCACCAAGTCGCATCTCCATTCCAAACCACTGTCCCTTATCAACCTTCATCATTGTCCTTATATAATACACATAAAACGTATCACTCTCCTTAATCTGTACCCATAAAACTTATCACTGTTCTTAATCTGTACCCATAATTCTTATCTCTGTACCCACCCCTTGCTCATAAGACTCACGGTCCTTAATCTGTAGATCAAAGACTGTCCATACCTTATACCCATAACCCTTATTACTGCCCTTAATCCATACACATACAATTTATCACTGTCCTTACCCCATACACATTACCCATATCACTGCCCTTAAAATGTACCAATAAATATTATCCCTCTTCTAATCCCATAGCCATAGGTCCTACCACTACAGACCCATTGCATTAACCTCCCACCTGATGAAGGCCATGGAGAGGATCGTACTCCACTACCTCCGGAATCAGGTGAGCTCAGCACTGGACCCACTGCAGTTTGCCTATGTATCTGGCATTGGAGTAGATGACGCCATCATCTACTTGCTGCACCGTGCCCTGTCTCATCTGGAGGCCCCTGGGAACACGGTGAGGGTCATGTTTTTTTATTTCTCCGCTGCTTTCAATACCATCCAACCACCACTACTGAGAGGGAAGCAGGAGGCGGCAGGCGTGGACCAGCACTTGGCTGCTTGGACCATTGGCTATCTCACTGACAGGCCACAGTTCGTCAGGTTGCGTGACTGTGTGTCAAAAGTGGAAGTCTGCAGCACAGGGGCACCTCAAAGGACGGTACTCTCTCCATTTCTGTTCACCCTGTACACAGCTGATTTCAAGTACAACTCCCATCACTGTCACCTGCAGAAGTT
>JBBKCR010009291.1:0-12737 GCA_037577295.1 Ladigesia roloffi | reverse complement strand
AGATAGATAGATAGATAGATAGATAGATAGATAGATAGATAGATAGATAGATAGATAGATAGATAAATAGATAGATGATTCAGAACTGGACATTCTTGCTGTTTAGTTGTCGTTTATAGACTGAATGGACTGGGCAGTGAAGAGGACGATTTGAAATTCAAAAATAGTTTTTGTACTACATCATACAACATTATTTGCATCTGAATTTAAAAATACCTAAAAAACAAAATAGAAAACACTATGGAGACACATAGCAGTAAGACTATAACAACACAGTGTTGTCTACAGAATTATAATATGAATATAACATATATTTAGTATTTTATGTGTGCTATTATATACACTATATTTGAAGGAAATGTTACTCATGTAACTGTCTGTGTTACTCATGTCACTTGAAGACATTTTTAAGAGACAGTAAAATCTCCAGACATACTAGACATAAATACCATTTTACGTATTAGATACTGCACATTCTCCATTCTGCTAGTGCCATTATTTGCACAGTTATCATTTATTTATTGTAGTCTTCCTCTATTCTGTATTTTTGAGCCCCTAACGACTCTGCTGTTGGAATACAGCACCTGTCATAATATTGAATTCATTCACACATTGAGTGCAGTAACTGATTAGTTTCTCTCCCTCAGCGGACTATCACAGCAGCGGCAACATCGTCAGCAACGGCTGGAAGATCCACAATACGGCGAAGAACAAGTGGTTTGTGTGCATGGCCAAGACGCCCGAAGAGAAGCAGGAATGGCTGGAGGCCATCCTGAAGGAGCGCGAGAGGAGGAAATGTGAGTTAAGGGGAAAGGATGGCAGGTGGTGAGGCATAAAACATTTTATGATGCGCCTAATTAAGCGTGTCACAAGCATTTAGCGTAAAGTTGTTGGTAATTAGCCTGCAGGCGTGAAGCTGGTCGACTTTTCGGGTGCTGGTCTGGGCTGCAGGTACCTGTGATGTAGGATCCACACTCCTACAGGCCTGGAGAGTGATTCATCTGCACCTCCAGACGTCTCATTTATCACCACCCCTAATATAAACATGTTGTAATAGCATATTAATTGTTTCCCATTTAAAGAGATTTGATTAATGTGTTGTTATTGGCTCAGTCTGCTTTGCAACAAAAAAGCTTATAATTTTGTCATATTTGTCATTTTTTGACACTTTAAGAAATAGACGTAGTCAAACCTGCCATTTAAATCTCATTTAAACTATAAATTGAATGTAAATGTTATTAACGATGCAATTAATGCGGTAATGGCTTGTAAGTAATTATGCATTGTAACCTGAATGTAAATAGTTGATAATACTAACAATAACTTTGACCACACCATCACCTGGGCCAGGAATTGTACATTTTAATGAGAATTGAGCAGATAGTATAAACTTACATAAAATTATATAAAAGCTTATTTTCAGACTGATGTTATTATTATTATTATTATTATTATTATTATTATTATTATTATTATTATTATTATTATTATTATTATTATTATTATTGCGTAATCAGCACATGTTTAGATTCTTATATATATTCCTAGGTGTGATGGTCAGAAAGGTATGGGGTTACATAGTTTCTCTCTCTCTCTCTCTCTCTCTCTCTCTCTCCTGAAGCTCTGAGGTTGGGGATGGAGCAGGACACCTGGGTGATGATCTCAGAGAAAGGAGAGAAGCTCTACAACCTCATGAGCAAACAGGGCCACCTCATTAAGGACAGAAAACGCAAACTCACCACCTTCCCCAAGTGCTTTCTGGGCAGGTAGGATTTTACATGGTTCAATATCTTTGTACTTTCTAAGATCAATGACATTTGCAAGGAATCACTTGAGTTTGGGCGAAGAACAGTTAAAGACACTCAGTATTGCATCACCCCACATTTCCTCATGTTTTGCTCCCAAGGATTCAGAATGTCTTGTATTTTAATGTGGTCTTGAAGAGCAGTTCTTCAGACTCTCATTTTCAGCCCAGTTGCTGAACCTAAGTAGTTTCAGGGGAATTTTTTCTAGTCTCTTAAAACACAAACACTGATACATAAGACACTTTGACAGCAAATAGATTAAAAGGAAAAAAATAAAGAAATGCACAGTTCCAAGGAGGTCATGAAATACTGAAACTCTGCAAACAGGCGTACACTGGTTGGAAACAGGAACTCGTCCTTCACCTGGCCTGTGCAAAAGTCATGATACTTTCATTGAAATACATTTTGTTTATATTTGACATTTGTCAGTGTGAGAACATTTTTCGATTACTGGACCAAAAACAATGTTTTTTTAAAGATGATCTTTTCCTGTAGTATCAGTAAAGAAAGTTTCAAAGTCACAGCAACAAAAAGAGTGAGAGGAGGAATAGGGTGGCTGAGAGAGAGTAAGAGAGAGAGAGAGAGAGAGAAAGAGAGAGAAAGAGAGAGACTGAGAGAGACAGAGAGAGATAGCGACTCATATTTCCTTTCAGCACCTCTGGCCAAACCCAAATGGCTGATCGGTGCTGGGTAATGTGAGTGGAAAGCAGTGCTGCTCTGTTTTCCTGACCTTGCTGAGTGTTTCAGACCAGAGCAGCTGCTGTTTGTCTTTTCTTTGTGAAACGCGGCTCAAATACCTGCCCAGGACACATTATTAATAGCACGCGTTTCAAGTCAGGATCGTTTTCATTATCCCCTGCCCTTCTCCTGCGCTGCATCGGGCTCTTTTTGAGAAGAGCAAAAACCCATCTGTCTATTTCTTTCCTTCTATCCCTCCCCAGAGAAACAGGGATTATGTGTCTCTGGCTTTTTAGTCACAGCGAAATCAAATCCAGACTCATCTGCTCATGAATCTTGTTTAAGGATTAATGCTTGGGTATCTGAGACCAGGGGTCTTGTTGAGGTTTGGTGTAAATCAAACCTCGGTTCCACCACTGGCTCACAGATCCTCTGTCCTTACACCTCAGGAGTTGGGAGGCAACACATAATCTCATTCCATTTCACTCGAGGGTGCCAGGATACAAGTTCAAACCATTTTTTGTGCAACATCCCCATGGATCGGGATTTCTAAAGCTTACAGATGTAGAAGTGGTGGACAGCTTTTGTATGCTTGGATTTTCAACAGCGAAGGATCCAGCTGTGCAGACACAAATTTGAATTTGGCAAAACAGGATGAAGGGCTTAAAAAGATCTAAAAAAATATAGTGGTGTGACTACAAAATGTCAGAAATATACAGTGAATGATTCCCGAATGGTGCTGCCGTACTAAAAGAGTACGGTGGTCCCCCAGCTGGTGGCCTGGTGGTTAAGGAGTCCCTGGGATTGTAAGGCTGTGGGTTTGAATCCCCAGAGATCTACTGGCACCAGTGAGGTACTGAGCAAGGTTCTGTCCCCACACACTGCCCCCCGAGTGCCACTGTCGCCCCCTGCCTTAAAAGTTGAATGGGTTAAATGCAGAGAAAGAATTTCACGCTGTTCCTAACCCAACAGACCTGGCTGTAATAGGTAGTTTGAAAAGATGCATTGGCACTTTATGTAACGCACTGGGAGTAGATCCTTGTTTCATCTTCCCAGTGGTATTGTTTGATTGTGGGAGCCGTAGCTGGTTGTAGAACTGGAGGTGATTAAATTGATAAGAAAACTGGAGATAAAAGACAAGATAAACTTTTATGAGTCTCACAGGTGGGAAATCTGCATGGTCACTACAGCAAAGTGGACAGAACTAAGACTGTAGAAGCAGCATAACCAATAAACTCTGAAGTATAACAGCATATATATTTAACTGCACTCTATACAGTTTAAACATATATTTGTGTTTGTGTGTGTGTGTGTATTTTAGGTGCTAACTTGAGTCTTTGAGAACTTTGGAAGACCTTTGATCTTCAAAATGGATGACCAAATTTTGGACACACTAAGAGATAAAGCGATTTATTGGAAAATATATTTAGTAACAAAATGAATGGAAAACTTTACATATATCATTAAGCTATTAGGAAGCCTGAATACTCAAATGAATGCCATATTGAAAAAACAAAAGTAGCATTTATTAAGTTCAACTTGAATTTGCATTTGGTCCTTAAATTGTATTGAGTCTGTTGGATTTTTAAAATATATTTTATTTTATTGGTTTGACATTCCTGGATTTAATTGGATTTAATTGGAATTTAATGCTCATGTAGTAAAATAAAAAAGAATAAAGTAAACACATATCAATGAACACACTAACCAATTTGGTTACTGCAAAGTTGGGTAGATCTGCTATCAGTAAGCTGTAGTTTAGGGTGCAGTAGAAAACGTACCCTTAATGCATCTTGTTGACTTGGCCTTGGGGAGGTGGGAGTCCGGCTTTGCAGTGGTTTGAATGTTGTGCAGACTTGGTTTTGTAGGTATCGCTCCATTATGTAATTATAGTGAGGGAGGCTGTATTTGCTCGGGCTGTGCAGACAGTTCCGCATGTAAAGCAGCAGTGCGGAGATGTCAGGGGTTGCGGACATAACCGCAGGCTTTTCTGTCTTAGTGATCAAAGTGGCGCCACCAGGTATTCCTGCTGCTTTCTCTTCCTTCACTCGAAACCTCAGTGTGCCTTTTATACTTAAGAAATAACACCTGAGATTGGGTTGGAACTTGCGCTTTAAATCCCTGTTGAGAATGTCTGCCTTGTACACTTTAGCACCATGCCCAGACATAGCAGCATAACGTGGAGATTCTTTTCTATAACAGATTGTTTGAACAGGTGGCACGAATGGGTCTTACATTACAATTTGATGTTCATCCCCCAAAAGAATCTTCATAGGATTCCCAACATCCCAAAACTGTTTTGCAAGATTACTTAGTTAATCATTTAGAAATCTGTGTCCATCAAACAAATGTTCTCCAACTAATTATTATATCAATCGATAGAAAACACACTTGCTAATATCTCAAGCAGTGATGAGACAAGCTGAATCAACCTCGCTCAATGGAGTGTCCAAATAAAACAGTGGCGTTTTATAGCCTTTTAGATGCCAGTGAGCCTTTCTAGATGTGTGGAGAAAACAGCCATCTGCCACTTGATTATTATATTGAGCCTTTCCCAGCTTCCCCATCTGACTGCCAGATATCTTTCTGAAGCTCAAAAGCTGAGGAGAGAAAACAGCGTCCTCAAAACTCTGCCTCATATTTGTGGCTGGCTTAGATTGCAAATGGGATTCTGTAGTGGGGAACACTTTCTCCTTTGGTGTCTCTTGAAGAAAATCATCTGGAGTATCTGGAGAAAGCCAGACAGAGCACTGTACCCTGTGCAAAACCTTAGTCTTGAAAAGTCCAGAGCCTTGTAGCTCAGAGTTTCCTTATCTCAAAGCTTTGTAGCAAGAAATTGGCTATGAAAACTTGGCAAAGTATGTAATACTTAAAAAGAACGTTTTGGAAGTTTTCCCCAAATTTGATACATTTCGATCTAATTTTGATTACATTTTTGTCATTGTATATTATTTTACCAAGTTGAGCATCTTAGTGTATATTATCCTTAAGAGTACTTATGGGAAGACTAGTTATCTTTTATGTAGTGGTAGAAATTGAAAGTGAATAACTTTACAGCCCAGAACCTCATTGATCAGGCAGCTCAGACCATTGAATCCGAGAGCCTAGTATTCCAGAGATTCTCATAGCCCAAAACCTTGTTGGCCCAGGGCCTTGTAGCCAAGAGCTTCTAAGCCTATAGCAGAGCCATATAACACTGGTGGCCCAAAACTTTGTTACCAAAAGCTTTTTGCCCAGAGCATTGTAGCCCAGAGCATTGTTGCTTCGAGACTCGTAGCTCAGAACCTAATTGCTCAGAGTCTTGTTGCTCAGAACCTCGTTGCCCAAATCCTCATGGCCCATAAATTTGTAAGCCAAAGCCTCATAGCTCAGAGCTGTTTAACCAAGATCTTCATTGCCCAGGACCTTGTAGCCCAGAGCTGTTTAACCAAGATCTTCATTGCCCAGGACCTTGTAGCCCAGAGCTGTTGAACCAAGATCTTCATTGCCCAGGACTTTGTAGCCTAGAGCTGTTTAACCAAGAGCATCATTACCCAGAGCATCATTTTCCAGAACTGTGTAGCCAACCCAGTGCCTCGGGGCCCAGACATTTGTAGCCCAGAGCCTCTTAGCCAAAAGGTTTTGTGAAGGAATTTATAGCCCAAAGCCTCATAACTACAGTAAAAACCAATGGAGAAAACCTCAGATGTCTTGGCTGACCAACTAGCTTTGTTGTATTGAGGAAAATAATCTAAATGGGATTTTTCCTGAAGCAATGCTTTTTCACCCTTGGTCAGAAATGTCTGTGTGTGTGTTTTGGAGGCTGCACTCTAACCCGATGTCCTTCTGATTAAAAGCAGGTTGCCTTTGGCTCCAAGCTGCTCCTTTTCCTCATTGCAGAGTTCCTCTCTTTACTTCTCATGATCTGGCCCTTTGAAGTGGGCGGCTATTTTTAAGTTATGAACTCTAGCTGTAGTCGGTGTCTTTGTTGTCTTTGAGATCTTGGCAAAATATGCAACAGTTAAAAAGAAACTATTACAAAGTTAATACAGACCAAGCGGAGGTGTGTTCACATCAGGAAAACACACATTTGTTAGTGACAGTTTATATTATAATGGCATGGGAAGCATTTCAGGGTTTTTTCTATGTTGAAGAGTACTAAAGTACAGTATAGAAAGACCAGTTATCTTTCATATAATAGAAACTGATTGTGAAATCCTTTATATGCTCATAGAAAGTGCACTGTAACATGTACAATTTTAAGAATGGGTTGCTGCTAAGATGCTTAGTCTAAAAAAACTATAAACCTTCAGAGTGCACCTATAAGGGAAGTGTATACATGCCTTGAGGAAAACTTTGGACAGGCCTGTTCTCTAAGGTATGTGAGGTCCTTAAGATTCCAAGAAGATTCATTTTATCCAGCAAGATCTGAAACCTCACAAAATACCAAGACATTAGGAGCAGATCCTTTAAGTGGGGCCCCCACGGAGCAATGTTATTTGTTCCACAGGTGCTTGATCAGATTGAGATTTGGGGAATTTGGAGGCCAAGTCAACACCTTCAGCTCTTTGCCATGTTCCTCAAACCCTTCCTGAACTATGTTTGCAGTGTTACAGTGCTCATTAACCACCTAAAAATGGCCACTGCCACTTTTTGAATGAGGCACAGTTCAGAACAGGAGTCTTTAACATGTATTAGTTTTAAAGGCACGGTAACAAAAACAGCCTGTTTAATAAAGTGAGGCTGGAATGTAAAGTGAGGCTGGAAAATGGTCAGTAAAACATGAATTCCAACTGCTTTTGGTGAATGAAAAGAAAATG
This sequence comes from Ladigesia roloffi, assembly GCA_037577295.1. Taxonomy (NCBI): domain Eukaryota; kingdom Metazoa; phylum Chordata; class Actinopteri; order Characiformes; family Alestidae; genus Ladigesia; species Ladigesia roloffi. The sequence goes on along the minus strand of JBBKCR010009291.1, from coordinate 5,455 downwards.
TCAAGGGTGGACCTCAGAGAAAAACAAAACGAAATGCCTACAAGTGGCAGGATACGGGACCTTTAAATGTGAGCTCTGAGCCGAAAGTCTGCGAAAGCTCTGCATCCTGATCGTTTGTGGTGCTGGTTTATCCCCTGGTTAGAGGGTAGAGATTTTAAATCATGTCCTCCAACTTACACTCACACACACCACACACACACAGGGTGAGAGATGTGTTTAGTTTGGCTGGGGTGGTTTGCATTGCCGCCGGGCTCCACAGGCTCCAACTTCAACCTCAAGTCAGTCCTCATAGAGGTGGTCATGTTTGTTTTGGTTTTGTCTACAGCTGAATGGAGGATAGAAGGGTTGAGCGTGAGGATGGTGTAATAAATCTTTCTTTAGCCACCGCTTTTCCCTTCCAGCGATGCAGAATTTTGTCTACTCTTAGCAAGAGAGGGAAAATTGCACTTGTTGTTTTAATGCAGTGTTTATTTTCCTCTCCGGTTCTTGATGGGTGATGTTACACACATTTAAGGGTCGTTAGGAAAGGCAACCTCTCTGCAATGCGGTGCCATTTATTGGAAGCGTGTATCCCCTGCAGTGCGTTTCAGACGCATTATTGGATTATACTTGACTCACCCTAAGGACTGTTTGTTAGCCCTGCTCTCTATCATGTGTCCTCCTGTCAGTTAAGGCTGCCTCTCAGGCCTCAGCCAAGATAAACTCATGGTCACGGATACTGATAACAATTTTATGCAGCCAAAGGTTCCCAGAACTGATAGCATTAGGCTGTTTTAGACAGTAAATCTGTTTTAGACAGTAAATAATTTAGTAGTTTTTGTTTGAACAGGGCTTGACTCACATTGTTGACTTGCCAAATTTAAGGACAGATATACATTCCAAAATATATCTTACTGTGACTTTAATATGCTCTCGAAGTGCATTTCACTTTTTATGTTAAATGAATGCAGCAATATTTAACCTCCTGTAGTCTGCTCCCTCCTGAACTGCAATGTCAAAGGCTCAATAAAAGTTATGAATCTGAAGAGAAAATGCAAGTGACATAGTGCTACTAATAAATGAAATTCTTTCCCACTATTACGCCCTACAGGTGTGTAATTCCACACTAGCTAAGAAAGTAGCAGTTGCGGAATGATGACACAGGCCACCGTGGTCATATTACAGCATATTTTGTGCATTTTGGTGGGTTCCAATCTGACAAATGTGTTTTGGAAGTGGTCGGTAAACTGTGTCACAAGCATTTTTCTGTGCTGGCCAATCAGATTAAAGTTTAGGTAGACCTTCAGTGATTGTTGGAATGGAGGAAGTGCCTTATTAAGCAATTTCTTTAAAAAAAGTGCACTTATTTAGCTTGTTTTGCTAAGAGTACCCTATTTGCTTGTTAACAGCAGTAGCTCCTGTTCTAGCCGGCAAAAAACTGAACTGTTTCATTTGTAGAACAAATGAGATCTCATCAGTTTCCTGTTTCAAGTTTTTTTGTGTTGTTTTAAATAAAACACTGATTTGTCTGTACAGAAACCACAATTTTGATTTCTAACTCGAACTCTGGTGTGTTTATCGTGTATCTGGTGTGTTTCCACAGCGAGTTTGTGACCTGGCTGATGGAGATTGGAGAGACTGATAATCCGGAAGAAGGAGTTCACCTGGGTCAGGCTCTACTGGAGAATGGCATCATCCACCACGGTGAGTGCTTTAGCCTTGACCTTCCATTCTATCTTTCACCATCACTGTAATGTAATATTCCTCCTCATAGTCTTACCTCTTTCAGCAGTTCCACTTTATCATAAACAGAAAACCTTGTCCTTCCACTCAACTTTATGAGCTCTACCTGCCTCATAGCTTCACTATTGTGCACCTTAACTGCACAGTTAAAGGCTAATGCAGTGGCCAGTGTGAATCTTGCTTGGTAATATTCACATAACCATGCCATAAACATGTCATGACAGATCATATAATGTTGTGAGTTGTCGTCCATTGATTACACGACATACAGTGATATTTGATGGTAATTAAAACCTAAGAACATGGAGTGTATCAGTAAATTCTGAATAAATATAAATGTGTTTATGCTCAGAGCTCAGAGTGTATCAGTAAATTGTCATTTCAGTTAATAGAAATGGTGTAAAACAATCTAGAACCGTTGTTTTTTTATCCTACACACCTCATTTGCTGCTCTTTTTCTTGGGGTGCTGCTGCTGGTCCACAACCCGGATCCCCTCCCCCTGCGTGTTTTCCCCTCCCACTTGTGGGCGGGGGCCTATCCTGAAAGTTCTCCGGAGTTTAAAGATCTTGTGTTTGTATTTACAACCGATAATAAATGTGTTTATTTTAGTTCTTTATGTTCATTTGCATGTAATGCTGTTTTTAAACCCTATTTGCTGTTATTAATATCATTACATGATTTTAATGACAATAACTTTGGTTCTACGCGACACAGGAACACCAAACTAAGCTCAGATTGACAGCTGACACATCAGCAAAAACTGGGGGAACGTCCATATAGGGAGCTGTTTTGCTGGGTGGTGTATGATGTATGACGCTCAGGGTTAATACCATTTGCTATGCTATCATGCAGTTGCTGGTAGTGTTAATAAAAGGCACTTTTTAATAATCGTGACCATTATGACAGGTTATTACAGAGGATGGCATCTGTTATGACATGTTCTATCACTCGTGGCAACCTCATTCAGTCCAGTCTATTTATTAGCATTGGTGCAATCCATGTGTGACCATCTTCATGTTCGTAGCTCTTTTCCAGCAGCTTCTGACTCAAACAGGTCTAATACGAATTTAATGTCTTCACTGTTAATGCCAGTATCAGATGTTCTGTGTTTAAGGCAGAATAAATATTAATCTCTTTACACCCTGATGCCTGTTTAATAATTGGGGGGGAAGTGGGATTGGTAGCCTGTGGCCTTCAATTACTTTGTCATGTGTGTGGGCGGTTGGGTCAATATCTGCTAAATGTATTCACACTTATTTTTTTTCCTCCTTAAAAAGAGACTGGCTGTCCCGGGGCCAACATTAAATCACTTCCCACTTTGCAGCTTCCTAACAGAGAAATGAATTTTCACCCCTCACTCAACTCCGCACGGAATGGCGGTTTGTCTCTGTGAGCGTTCGCAGAGGAGGGCCGAGTCGGCTGATTGAAAAACTGCCGGATAATTTTTCATAAGCATGTTAATTTAACTTCAACGTGGAGCTAGAAGCCACCCAGCTCTATCAAACATCTCCCAAATCTTCCTCTCTGGAGGTTTTCAGCCACATCTGGAGTTCTCCTTCTTCAGTACAAGTCAGGTTCTGAAACACCCTGAAGTGTCATATTTATTGAAGGAACTATTCACTGGAAAATATAGTTTACTGGCCTTTATTACGAATATATCGCTGGGAAGGCTAGGATGCGTTTGGTGTGAGAAATGCAGCTTTAGAACACACTAATGTTCATGCTCTGCACCCAGGAAGGGAAAAGTGAGGGGGATAAAACGAATGACTTTCAAAAGTCTGTAAAAGTGTTCATGAAAGAACATCATGCAGCTAAAGTAGCCAGAGTCATCTTGTAACCTGGATCTTGTCCGCTTACATAGATATTTGCTGTTATCAGCCTATCAGCCTTTGTTGCAGCTGTGGTCTAGTGGTTGGGGTGTTCACCTTACAATCATATTTCACAAGACTGCTAGCGGCACCTCTGAGGTTTCCTGAACTTCCCTGGCTGCCCACTGCTTCACTTGGTGAATGGGTTAAAAGGGTTTAATTTAGTGAATTATGTTATGTGTGTTCTTGTATGACAGAACAGTCACTTTACTTTCACTTTGCTGAGCATGGAACATCTTGACCTTCAGGTTAAGCCAGGGTTTAATTTGTGCCCAAGCAAGCTGTGTCCTGATCTAGTTTATTTTATAGGGGTCTAGCTACGTGTTCACAAACATATACACACGCACACACATTTAGTTTCCAAGTTTCAAGTTTCAAGTTTATTGTCATATACCGATGACAATGAAGCGTGATTACCTGTAATGAAATTCTTAGGCTTGTGTTCCTTCAACTTTGCACAATATTATATACAAATTGTAAAAAAGAGAAAAAAAATAAAAATAAAAATAAGAATAAAAAAAAAATAATAATGAAAATTATAAAAATAAAATAAAGTAAAATAAATAAAAATAAGTAGAAAGTAGAAATAGGTGCAATAAGAACATTTTAAAGAGTGCAAAATGATGCTGTGAGGTATGTGTGCAGAATTGTACAGTGATATATATATATTATTATATAATAACATTACATTACATTAATCAGACACTTTTATCCAAATAAATAAATACATTAAATGAAGGTAAAATTATATAAAGATTGCATGTATGCATATTTATAAAGCTAAATGTTTTCATCTCAGTTTCTATGTTCAATATATATAATGCTATGAGTGTTCAAGGGAACACTTAGACAAAGATGAGATGCTCAAGAAGCCTCATTAGTCTACTTGTATTAGTAAGATCCTACATTATGGGTATATCTCAGATACATTTACATTTTTTTATTTGGGGGTCATCATTTGCATCACTGACCTACCATCCCTACTTACAAATTAAGTTGAATAAAAAATGCTAAAATCTCCTTATAATTATTGATTTATTATTTGTACGTTTTTACTAGTCCTGTTTAATCCATCATTTTAATGTTTTATTTTTTATAGTCCTGTATATTCCTACATCATTTTTTTCATAAAGTGACTGCTTTTATTGGAATGCATTTCATCTTTAAAGCTTGTAATGTAACTTTTTTATTGCACTGCACTAAGAACATTTCTTTTTTCCCATAGGCTTCACCTGATACCTATCCTCAGTTTCTCTTGCTTTTTTCTCCAGTCACAGATAAGCACCAGTTTAAGCCCGAGCCAGTATTGTACCGGTTCCGTTTCGACGATGGGACGTACCACCCTCGCAGTGACATGCAGGACGTCATCTCCAAGGTAACCAGTCGAGACCCCCATCCTCTTATCTAAACTGTTTGTGGTTTTCCTTGCAGAACACAATTTATCTTCCTCTTCTGCCTCGTTTGCCTCTTGTCAGTTTCAGGACTGCTGTTGAGCAGATATTATTCGGGTGGTGAACCGTTCTTAGCACAGCAGTCACATAGGCATGGTAGTGTATGTGTGTGTTTGTGTGTGTGTGTGTGTGTGTGTTTGTGTGTGTGTGTGTGTGTGTGTGTGTGTGTATGTGTGTGTGGCGCTTGTATAAGGTACAATAGTGTTTCTACATACATCAGTGTCAGACTGAGAACATTCCACTGCCCAAAAAATTCCAGACAAGTGTTTCTGTAGTCCAAAACTGATGAAGGGTGACAAGACTGCTATTGGAACCACAATCTAACGACAAACTCACCTCTCTCTTTCTCTCTCTCTCTCTCTCTCTCTCTCTCTCTCTCTCTCTCTCTCTCTCTGTCTCTCTCTCTCTCTCTC
>JBBKCR010009280.1:0-12737 GCA_037577295.1 Ladigesia roloffi | reverse complement strand
CGCAAGTTTTTATATTAATATCATAAATAAACGATTATTCGACTAATCGCTAAAATGCGGGAGTGTTAGTCGACTAGGAATATCTTTAGTTGGCGGCAGCCCTAGTTTTGTGTGTCGTTACAGCTCTAATATATATATATGTATGTATGTACCGCCAAACCCAAATTCATCTATCAGATTGGCAGATGGAGAATTGTTATTCAGTGGTGGCATGCTTTGCACCACTGCATCCGATGCTTTGCAATGCACTAGGTAATGTATGGCATGGATGCAGATGCTCAGCCATGAAAATCCATTCCATGAAGCAATTTGCGGTGTTCATGAGCTAATCTGAAGGTCACACATTTTTAGAGGTCTGTAGTGGTTGTCTATGCAGAAAGTCAACGATCTCTGGGCAATATGCACCTCAGCATCCACTGACCATGCACCGTCAGTTTACTATAAGTGTGTGGCACTATTATTATAGACAGCATAGGAATGAGAAACACATTAATTGAAAGTTTGGAGTAGGAGGACAGAAGAGTCACTGTAGCATAAATTGCTGACAAAGTCCAAATGCACATGCTCTTTCTGCCTCTACTGATCTTATGAGCGTAAGAACTGAATGGCAAGAGAGTCTGGCTGCAGACTTCCACTGTGGGTATATCTCAGTATATCTCCTCTGAGGGAAAGGAAATGACAGAAAGCGTTAAGGTTAGGGTTAGGCATAAGGTTAACACCCCATCTGTTACACCATTTTTTTCCCCTCAGAGTAGATTGACAGAGGAGATTTTTCCCACGGAGGAGATCTGCAGCCAGGCCCTTCTTGATCATGGACCAGTTGAAAAAGGTGGCTGGGTTTGATGAATCATATTTCTTTTTAATCATATAATTTGTGTTGAAAAATGTACACAGTAATTTTTAATTTTGTTTTGTAAAAAGTTTTTTTATCTCTCAAATCACATCTCACATTTTGTCTCACAATAAACTACACAGTGACTATGTACATTTCATGATTTGGTTGTACAGATAAAAAAACTGAGCTGAAATCTCTTTTAAATTAACTAATGTGAATAAAATAGGTAAACAGACTAAAGAAAACTTCAAGCAGTAATCAAGCATTTATAAATTTATCGTGAACTGCTCTCTGAAACCTTCCATTTAATGGGATAAACAATAATCTCAGGACATATAAACAGTCGAAAACATAAAGAGTCAAAAACATACTTAAGTTGTGTCTATTTGTATTTTTCAAGGAGACAAATCTGAATTTTTCAAAAGTTTGGAATCAGGTGTTATTTTTGGGGGGCAAATTTTTATTGCAGGCCAAAAGAAAGCCGACGGTTATTTTCAGGTATTTTAATATTTTTTCATAATTTTCGTTTGTCAATGACTGACACAAAACAACATATTGAGTCACATTAATCAGACTCAGGCTGCTCTGAAATATTCCATTGGTGTGCACTGATGTTCTCCTATTCTGCCACATTGTATGGGGATTGTCTTAAGAGACTTCTCTTATAACATTATCTTACACTGACAAGTTTTAAATAATTTAAAAGTCTTCGGAAGTATCTTAATATGACAATCTTGTGAATCTAATTACAATGGCAATAAAACTGCAGGAGACAAACTGAAGAATCAGTCCATTGTGTCCCATGTGCCCTGAAGCCAAACACAAATTCTGTGGTTCTGTGTCAGTGATCCTGCTGTATTGGGGAAAAGAGAAACTCTTTGTATATTATTTTTACAAGGTACCTGTAAAATCCTCTTTTTCTGTTTCAGACTTGGTAATATTCTAATCTTATGGAAATTGTGTTATATTTGTTTTTATTTGTAATTAATTCTATAAGTGCCCACATTATGGAACGTGTATTAAATACAGATTGTATCTTTGGTTCTTGTGGTGTACTACCCATACGGTAACAGCAGAGGGCAGTTCCTCCATGCAAAAAGCCCTTTTTTAAGCCTGCACCAACTACTCTCTCTCTCCCTCTCTATCTCACTCACACACACACACACACTCATGCACACAAGTAATGCATTATTATACATAATGATGTATATTCTAAACATTAGTTCAAATTATCTTCATTTAGCAGATACTTTTATCCAAAGCGACTTCCCTACCCTAACTACAGGGGACAGTCTCCCTGGAGCAACTTTGTGTTAAGGGTCTTGCTCAGGATGCCAGTGATGGCCTGCTGAAAATAAGATTTGAACCCCTGATCTTTTGGTCCAGAGGCAATATCCTATCCACTAGGTCACCACTAGCCCTTACACAATTGTTGATGGTGCTTACCTAAGTGTGTGCAGCCCAATATGTTGATTTCCCTGCACAGCTACACTTGATTTAACTCATCTGTTCATTACCATTTCTGAGTTTAGTAGATGTTGCTGAGTGGTGTAATCACCAACCTGTTGTCAACACTGGTCCTCCAGGACTGTAGCTAAATGCTTCTGCTGCTGATGTTAATTTAATGCTATATGTGTTACTACTTTGACATCTGTATATTCAGTCTGGAAAACCAACACTAGGTTTTTTTTTCAGCACTCACCATTACAGGTGGCATGAATTTTGTTTATTCCCCATGGCAGGTTTTAATGCTGCCTATTAAAAATGAATATTTTTAAAAAGCTCATTCAGTGGAAATGTGTTTAGATTTGTTCACACACTCTGCTTATTGCAGTTTAGCCATATCTATTCAGTCTATACACATTCTGGTACCATAAGTAGATGAACCATAAAATCGAAACATCTGCGTGATATTGCGAAGCCCCCTTAAGTGAAAGTGACCATTCTGTCATACATGAACTCACCTCAGCACACAGAGTGAACAGCACTAAATTCTTCCACTGCATTTAACCCATTCAGCAAGTCAAGCAGCATGCAGCCAGGAACACAGCACCACTTCTGGATCTTCAAGGCATGAACCTCTGTCATGTACTTCAAACCATTCCTCAACAATCTTGCAGTGTTTCAGGCTGAAAGAGACTACCGTCTTTTGGAGAATATTTTGAATGTTATGAAGGAATATGCTTGCTCTACAAAAAGAGGTGATACATTTCAAAGCAACATCCACATATATGCCTGGAAAAAAGGTTTCTCATCAAAACATTGTACAGACCATCACCCATTATCTTCTTCAAATGGTGAATCCTGGTGTCTCCATTTTCCCAGGAAAGCAACACACATCTGTCCAAATGATGTCAAATAAAACATGGTTCAGTAGACCAGACCACCCTTTTCCATTTCTCCATGGTCTAAATACAATCATTGCAGTATCGTTGTGGGGATTTTTAGCAGCTGACAAAGGTCAGTATGGACACCTGGACCAGTTTGGGGCTTCACAGCAATGCACTGTGTCACCTTTCTACCAGACGCTAGCACTAATATATTCAGCAGTTTGTGTTAAAGCAGCTTTTTTGTGGCATCCAGATAGACTGGCTTGCCTTCCTTCCCCACACCCACCAATTAATCCTGGATACCAATGACCCTGTTGCTGGTTTACTGGTCATCTATTCTTGCATCACGTTTGGTAGGTATTGACCAGTGCAAACTGGGAACATCCCACAGGTCTTCCCACTTTGGAGATGGTCTGACGCAGCAATCAACCCATGAATATATGACCCTTGTCAAATTTGATCGGATCCTTTTTGACACCAGAAGGGAAAGCAGGGGCAATATGAAGTGCTTCATCTGCCTTATGGATGTTACTTTCCTGAAGGGTGGACTGCAAGCACCAATTGCCAGTCACATGTTACTGTCTATTCCCATAACAGCAACAGAGGATTTAATCTGGCATTTTAATACAGTGTGGATATTTCCACTCATGCATTTGGGTTACCTGGAACTGCCACAGCACATGGAGCCTTAGAATGTGATCAGTAAGTACCCGGGGTAGATGATCATAACCAGATTGCCAAAACTATCTCTCTACTAGATGGATGTGTAAACTGAAAGATTGATGTTACATTGTAAAATTGCAAGTAAACGCTGTGTGCTTAAAATCTAAACTGTGTTTCATATGTAGACACCAAAATAGGAATTTCTAGGGGTGATACCAGTGATTACAAAGGACACTTCCAATGGATGTGATTCGGCTATTAAACATGTCATTCCTAAATAATGTGTAAAAAAGAAAATATCTACTTTTTTGTTTGGCTCAGTTTTGTCTGTTGAATGACTTTCTAAAAAACTGCACTTGTCACTTTCGCCCTGTGGAGCCCCTAACAAATACAAACAGAGATTGCTTCTGGTTTAGCAGAGTATTATAAGATATGAAAGACAGAAAATCTAAAAGTATTTGGCAGAGTCTCCAATCCTGACTTACATATATTTCCACTTACCTGTTCTCTTATTCTTCCACCTATCTACATGGCTATCCATTCAATAAAACAGCTAAAACACAATCAAATAAATATAAATAAATATTTATTATAAGACTTATGTCTCAAACTTGCTTTTGTGTCACTGCTGATATATAGGCAAGCAAAAATCCAGCCAGACTCATTCGTCTATTTATCTGCCATAATATTCCGACACATGGATATATCATCTTTGAGACAACCATCATTTATCTATATAAATGAGGAAAAATTGGCAAATGAAATATTTTTTTATGACATATACCAAAATTATATTGCTCTAGCCCCCTAAAATACCAACAATCTTAAAATCATACCGCTGAATCACTGAATGATACCAAGATTACCTGTAATAAACTCATTATAAAATATATCAAATGGCTAATTGCTTTGACAAACAAAACCCTAACATACCTAAAAATCATAGTTAATCACTGAATATCACGGTTTTCTTAAGTATCATCTTGAATATGTTTCTAAGCAACATTCAGATGCTGTAAAATGCAGCACAGATCAGGTCTCAATGTGAATATTTGCTGAAGGGGGTGCAGCTTGAGCGGACTGTCACTTTAGCGTACAAATTTAGCTAACTAAACTTGTTGTGAGTCAAATAAGTGGACTTAAAGGCTAACCTTTACCTCTCTACTATGTGCATGGTAACAGCATTAAGTGATATTAAGCTGCATTTTTAAAAAGGGTTGATTTAGAAAAAAAAGATCAAATTTGGCCAAAGATATATTGATCAGCCACAAATTAAAACCACTCACTAACATGGATTAACTAATAATTATTGCACCAGTCAGGGGTGATACACAGTAGGAGCAAGTAATTGCAAACAAAAACAGTCAGATCTTAAAGTCAATATACTGTAAGGAGATATTATGGGCAAGTGATCTGAGCGACAAGGATCAAATTGTCAAATTGTGATGGCTAGATGACTGGATCAGAGCATCTCCAAAACGACAGATCTTCTAGGATACTCCCGGTATGCAGAGGTCAATATCTACCAAAAGTGGCTCAAAATAGGGAAATAGATGAACCGGGTGACAGGTTTATTGTGTATGATTAAAAAGGTTCAGCTCGAAATCATTTTAACACACAGCCAGAGACTGTAGTGCCTATAAACCAACATATGCAATAGGAAGAAGACCTACCCTTTGTTGCAGATCAGGCACACACATTTCTTGGCAACATTATTCCCTAATGGCAGTGACCTTTTTCAGCAGGATGATACATCCTGCCACAGAATTGTCCAGGAATAAATAGGGAACCCCTGTGGTGGGCTGGTGCCCCGTCTAGGGTGAGTCCCCGCCTTGCCCATTGGGCGTGGGATAGGCACTAGTCGCAACCTTAGTGAGGATTAAACAGTTTCAGCAAATGAATAAATTGGATGGGGAATTTGACAAAGAATTCTAAGTGTTGACATGGCCTCTGAATACCTCAGATCTCAGTTTGATCAAGCATCTTTGGGGTGTGCTAAACAAACAGGTGTGATGCCCGGAGGCCATCTTGTGGAGTCTGTGCTTCAAAGAGTCAGAGTCTGTTTTCTCAACATGAGGGGAACAATAGTACAGGTAGTAATAATATTATGGCTGATTAATGATTTGATTTTCTATCAAAAAGTATATTCATTAATTTGATGTGGAATATGTTCTTTTAGGGGAACTTATAGTTGCTTACGGTGATTCAAACTGTCTGATGCCTCTGACAACTGCATTGCATTAATTTATTACACTGGATTGTTACAAATATTTTGCTCTTGACTGAATGTGTTTTAGGACAGTTTTTGGCTTAAAACATGTCTAAGTAATTTATGGTGAATGTTGCCTGCAGGGAGTTGTAAAGCAATATAGTATACAAAGAATTCAGAATTGCTGCTGTTTTGCCTTTATAAAAATTACATTAAAAACTCAGAAAACCCTGGCTGACTGCTTGGTGAGAGCAGCTCTGTGCTTTTGGGTTATGATGAAAAGTAATAGGCAACTTGTAGTGCCAGAGCTTGAAGTGTGCAGTTTTGACTCTGCTTCTGAGGTAAAATCACAGGAGAGGGTAGCCAGTGGGAACTTCCTTTGCTCCTTTTGAGAGTCAGAAAGCCCTTCAAGTTTGCAGCAGGGTTTCCACTGAGGGCAATGATCCAGAAGTCAGTAAGTGCTCCTCTTCTCAGGGCTTGAAAAACACTGTGAAGTGCGTCATTCAAGACGGTATCACCAACCACTGTTGTCTGACATGCTTTGGCTTTTTTGGCTCCTGGATTTCTTGTCATGGATTTCCGAGACGTAAGCTTTCAGCTCACTGCTGCTCTCCAAGCTGACTGTTTTGTTTATATGTGATGTCTCAGGTTTTCCTGAAAGATAACATGTTCACATTTGTGTTCTAACTCAAAGTTCTGTTTGCTCGCTTCAGCTCAGGAGGCAGCTAACTTCACACTCAGCTAGGAATCTTGTAAAGCTTGTAAAGCCACATAAGCAAATTTAATAGAATTTGTTTTTACCATTTACAACAATTTTTCAAAAATAATATAGAAATAACCTTTGTTTCCCATATGAAGCTATATTTTTCAATATGAAAGACTATAGAATAAAGAGGGGCATGAAGGGTGCTATAAATACGTTCATTATTATTAATATTATCATTGTCCAAGACTGTCAGTGGCACCACTATGGTTCCTTTGAGCAAGGGACCGTCCGAACACACTGCTCCCCAGGCACTGGTGGCAGCCCCCTGCTTAACTTGGTGAACGGGTTAAATGCAGAGAAATAATTTCACACTCTGCACAATGGGTGCTCTGCTGCGTTTACGTGTGACTATAAGGGGCCTCTCTCCTTTCCTTTCCTCTTCTTCTTGTTTTTATTGTTATTAATTGTATTACTGACCACTTATTTGGTGAACTATGTGAGGTGCTGTGTGAGCATATGGAGAGGGTGTGTAAGGAGCTCGTCACTGGGGGTCTGAGCGGTGCTGAGTGAGTCCTCGCTCACCTGACGTGCACCCGCGAGCGCGCGCCTCTCATTCTGCTCCTTTACCCGCGCGAGCGACGGAACAGAGACGGACACAGCCCCGTCCAGAGCAGCGCGCCTTTTGTCCTGGACTACTTTTTCCCTCACGCCCAGCCTCGCCTCCAGCGTCGCTCCGTAACTTTAATGGGGACTTCGACCACCGCGCGAGAAAATGCCTGTGATGAAGGGACTCCTCGCGCCTCAGAACACATTTCTGGACACCATAGCCACGCGCTTTGACGGAACACGTGAGTCATTCAGGGCGCGTCTGGAGACATAAACTTTTCTATGCTGTTGACACTTAATTATTATTAATTCATTATTCATATTCATATGGCCGAATGAAGTGGATTTGTTGTGGATTTGTAATAATAATAACAATAATAGTAATGATAATAAGAAGTGGAGGCTGTTAATAAATAAAATTATCTATCTATCTATCTATCTATCTATCTATCTATCTATCTATCTATCTATCTATCTATCTATCTATCTATCTATCTTTTTATCTATCTATCTATCTATTATTTATTTAACTTTAAGAAGCATGTTCAGTACGATGCTAAACAGTATGATAAACGTAAGGTTTAACTTTGTGGTGCAAAAGAAAAAAAATAGAGTAACATGTGCCTCTTAAAAATATGGGCTAACCTCTGAAATACACACTATGGGTTTCTGGTAATGTTTTAAAGATGTAGAGTGCCCACAAAGAGCTTATGAAGAAGAAAGCTTGGAAGTTTGCTGTGTAAGCACCATGGAGAGCGCAAGATTTTGTGTAGTACAAGTCAGTGGTTTAAAATTCAGGTTCTTCAGGGCCACAGTCCTGTAAAGACAAGTGTTTATCCACATCTAAGGTCTTTGTCACTGGCTGCTGAGCGGAACCAGGTGTGATAATCCACCGATTTCTTTTAATTCAATGGTTGAAATGTATACAGTCCTACAGTGTAACATGAACCAGACATCTAAAGCTTTTTCCGCGTCTAAAAGTTGCATTTTAGAGAGCTGTTACAAGAACTGATAAAAAACACACATGCTGACCCCTGTTACACTGCTTCCCATGTTTCTTAGAGGTCATTCATGGCAGTGAGTGCAGAGTGTGTAAAGCAGAATAGTCCATAAAAAAACTTAAGATGTACTACAATTTTACAATTTTTAACATTTATCTCAAGGTTCAGTGTTTCTTTGGATGAAAATATTTTCACAATACAACATTTCTCATCAAACCTCAGGGATTGGCTTTATACCACATCTGCAAAACTAACTGAAAATATAAATTAAATACCCATTCTAGATTTTAACCCAACACCACAGAGATAATAAGAAAATTGCATTATTTTACTGTAGTTCACTCAGAGCTTCACACTGTGGGGTGGAGACTAAGCAATCAATGAGGATCTAAATAAGAAGACATAAAAAAGCAGATATCATGCGCTTGAAAGGGATGCATAAACTTTTCCCTCTGTTGGAAGCAACCAACATCAATCAAATTTAATTGGTGTAGCAGAGTCAGGTGGGATTTCATCTCAAAGCCCATCTTTGGTAGGTTGTCAAATGAGGCCACCTCTTTCACATTCCCTGGTGTAAGGCTCCTTGTATAATTACAGACATAAAATATTACAGACAGTTGTGCTTTGTTTCAGCAGCAGCAGTGAAGTTCTGTGTTGAGCACTGTGTGTGGACGCAGAAAAATGTTGATAGTTCACTTAAGCTGACAACCCCTCATTTGTTTCGTTTCTAAATGCCTATATCTAAATATGTGTATATTATATATATATATAAAAAAAATAATTGCCTGTATGCCCTCAGGTGCACTGCTGAATGAGGTGTCTCAGTATGTTAGATGTCTTAGATTTAAGAAACCAAATGTGGTTCTTATGTTGACTTGCTCCAAATAATCTTTCTTGGCATCTTTGTTGACAGTGTTCATGGCCAGTTTGCTCTGTGAAAATCCCTTTCAGTCACTTTGGTTTAGTCCCAACTTTGGCCACCGAGCTTAGTGGAGCTAAATATAATACTAATGGAACACTCGCACCACAAGTATCCTGCACAAGGGTTGGAGCATCCTGAGGGCTGTGAAGTTTGCAGAGCACCCAGCTGTGGCAGTGTACCTGTGGGACCACAAATTGTCCTTGAGATACTGTGGGTAAAATGGCAGAGAATGGCACTGAAAAGGCTGAAACTGGTATCCATCACACAGCAAATGAGATCAGCAGTAATAAATATGAACCATATAGGGAAGGCGAATGGGGAATATCAGAGCTGGTCTCGGGGTGCACAGGCTATATGTGGAAATTGTCCATAGAGGTTGTTTATTGTCCCCATCTATAACATTCTATGGCAAACAATTGCGAAATGTCCCAGATATTACGACTCTGGAAAAAAATTTATCCCACGAGCGTTGAGCCAAATGGTGGCTATGAGGCGCACTACCATTCACTTCTATTCAGTCACGAAGAAAATGCTCTTTTCATGCAGCTACCTGTCAGTGGTGGCATATGGTGGGTAATTACACTGAGGCAGTGTTTGTCTAATATGGAGAGAAAGAGAGGGAGGGAGAAAAACCATCATTTTAGGTGAATGGTCTTTTACAGGAAGAATTTCAGTAATGGTTCATTTAGCACAATTATAAGCAAAATGGATGACACCTTGGTCAGGAAATGGTTGCATTTCACATCTCCTCCTCATTATAGCACAGAAACTCAGCGCTGTTCATGCTTCATATCTGCCCCAAATTAAGCGGATGAATTTATTCGTCTCAGTAAGTCTTTATCTCACAGAATGAAACCACACTTCAATATGCAATTTCAACATAAATTGTGGATACATAATGGCTATATATTTATATGAACATCTGGTGTGTCTTCTCTCCTGAAACCCCTATACCGAGACTTCAGCGTGCTGTTCTACCTGAGGAGGCTAAAACAGTGAACTTCACACAGCACTCAGACAGCTCATCAGTCACCATTAGAGGGAGGGAGAGAGGGGTTGTTTAAAAGAGCAGCAGCAAGAGAGGAAAAACAAGTAAGGGAGACACAGCAAGAGAGAGGGGGAAGAGAACACGCAGAGAAGAAAAAAGGGAGAAAAGTAGGGAATGAGTGTGGGAATGATGGGGTCTCCAATGTCCACACTTACAAAGTAGTGTCAGAATATTTTTATATTATTACTACGATGAACACTTTCATTCTTCATTGTTAAAGAAGAAAAACACACCACACTGTGTGACAGAACATAAATGAATGCATGTGTAAAGTGTGATAACTGCCAAAAATACAATAATTTATCAGAAAATCAGATGTGTGCTTATATGCACTTAAGTAATAAAGAGTTTACAATTTAGTCACTTTTGAAAGAAGTGACTTATCGTTGCAACATAAATCAATTGAGGGAGAAAGACATGGCATTCAAATATAGCAAATTACAAACTAAATGTTCAATATACAAAATATTCGGGGTGGCTATGCTATCAGATTATGATCTCTTAAAAAATGGGGGTTCAATAAAGCGTTCACACATTTATGTTGCCATTTTATTTCCCTAAAGAACCATGGTTGGAAATAAGTTGCATGAGGTTGAACAACTACAGAAGATTAGAAATTTCACATACTACCAAGGTTCCTCAAAGAGCTTTTACATTACATAGAGGTTCAAAAATCTTAAAATAAAATTTAACACTCACATATATCCTGTCAGTTTTCATGAGAAGTAAGCACAGGGCTGGCATTTTCTCAGGTTTCCAAGACAAAGCAATAGCATGGCTCCCAATCTCTGACGCAACTTCCTCAGCTATGAATTTGAAAGGCTGGATTTGGCATTTTCACGATTGGCATTGTTGTGAACAATTTTTTCACATTGTTCTGACTTGAGGAGTGAACACTAGTTTCTCAGGTTTCCTCAACCTGTATGCCATTATGTGGTACATGGGATTGCCAGACATGGCTGAGAATGTCGTCTTCCACTCAAATCCCAGTGGAAGCCAGTGGAGGCAGGACATGTGGATTGGCTTATGAACCTATCTCACCAAGTGGGCGTGGCTCCAAGCAGGTGCTTAGAGGCTCAAACCCAGGGCCATTGAGGGGGGAGACAGACCGCCCTGGAGGCAATAAAACCTTAGCTATTGCAGTATACTCATGGAATTGTTAACAGTGAGATGAGAGAGTGGGATTTCAGTGGATGTGGAGTGAATGGGCAGGGCCTGCAAATTTATCGTCTCTTTTAAGATCCATTTATAGAAGGATTGCTGAGAAATCAAAAATGATTTTTCTATGACCTAATTTGTAAAACCCTTTCTGTTACTTTTATCTTACCTTTAATTTTAAGAGTGAACACTTGCACAGATCTATGAAAACATAAGATACTAGATACTAGAAACACACTGTGAGGCTAAAATCCAGGTGTTCTTAAAATCCATGAATCAACTAATATTTTTTATTAGTGTTCATGTAAAAATTCTAAACAAGTATTGGGGAGCACAGTGCAAGATTCTCTCCTTTTCTAACAGTGAAACTATTCATGATTCCAATGGCGCTGAAGCTTCTGGACTGGCTTCCAAAGGCCACTCTATTTTTTTCGATCCCCACAAGGGCTTCTCGTCTCCCTGTGAGAGAGAACAGAATACAGATGGATCTCTCTTGCTCTCTCTTGGTTTCTATCTTGGTCTCTCTCTCTCTATCTCTGTCTCTGTCTTTGTTTCTGTCTCTCTCTCTCTCTCTCTCTATCTTTCTCTCTCTTTTTCTTGCTCATGCACCTGTCCCTTTCTCCCTGACAAAGAGGAAAAGGAAAGGCATTTCAGCATCCATATCATTTCATTCTTACATTAGTGCAATTTTAAAAATCAAGAGTACGCTTCTTACAATAGTTCCCAAAAATTAGGCAAATAAATGCACCACCTGTGATAATGCTTTATTTTCTCTAAACCTCTTATTTGTCATTGTATTCTCTTTAAAACTGTGCTTTTCTATATGTTTATACAACTGGGATTATAGCTGAACTGTCAGGTGATGCAGCTGATTATGTGTAAATGCTAAAAGCTAAATCTTAAAATAACTGAAACTCATATTAATTCACGATCCACTCTTAGAAGCTGCCATCATTGCATAATGTTGAAACTGGGACAGAAGTATTTATTAGGCTTTGAACATAATTGGTGCTTAATTAATTATCCTCAAAGTCATTCTGTATAATGATAATGACTTTTTACAAATAGTCATTATTTCATAACTGCAGTTTAAGATATACAGTGGCGAAAAAAAGTATTTAGTCAGCCACCGATTGTGCAAGTTCTCCCACTTAAAATGATGGCAGAGGTCAGTGATTTTCATCACAGGTACACTTCAACTGTGAGAGACAGAATGTAAAAAAAAATTTCAAGATTTGACATGGTACGATTTTTAATGA
>JBBKCR010009262.1:0-12739 GCA_037577295.1 Ladigesia roloffi | reverse complement strand
CACACACACACACACACACACACACACACACACACACACACACACACACACACACACACACACACACACACAAGAGAAAAATCAAATCATAAAAGATAAAAGACAGACACCCCCTATCTTTTAACATTGGGATCTGTGGTGTATTTTTTCAGCAGGACTGGAAGAATATCACATAAGTGCTCCTGCTGGTTCTGTTCAAACCGTATTCTTCTTCGCTGGCAGGTAAAATTCAAGTCATTACAAGTCAACTACAGTTCCCATGACGCTCAGCTGCGCCGTGACGTCATTTTTGCCACATTTGTAGTCCGCATCAGGAAGGCGCTCATAAAAGTGTATGTTTTTCATTTTTCTGATTTCTTTTACGATTTGTAGCATTTATGTAATGCCCAATGTGGTCGCAGCTGGGTTTAGGGTGAGAAACGTGAAGTAAAACCGGGCGAATAAGAAGACCACCTCAGGGTGGCGGTTGCTGAAGGACCACATGGACCCACGTGTTGTGCCTCTCAAGCTGCTGTTTTGAAAAGCTGAGCGTCTTCACAGACAGGAAGACCAAATATTGAGAGTGTTTGAAAATATTGACACGGGGACAATCGGAGTGACCATGAGCTCCCAGATTACCTGCGTTGGTTGGGTGAAAAAAGGGGTTTCCAAAGAAACGCCAGAAAAAGTAAGTGAAGAAAAGGATTGGTAGGCTCTATGATAAGGTCAGAATATCAGCATGGTGATATATTGCGATTCCTTTCGGTGTAATGAAATGTTCATATCATCGCTTTTCTGGAAATAAAGAGGCTTAATGTCGGTAAATATTGTTTCAAATCGGGTTTTGTGATGTCATAAACCAATACATTTAAATATCCTTATTCTTGTTAGAGGAGTTTAATTCCAGCCATTTATTCGCTTTCAACGGTAACATATGAGACTCTTGTCGATTTACATGACATCAGTTCATCAGAACACCCAGTAACTCAACAGGAGCTCTGGGTGTCAGTAAGAATCAATGTCAGAATTTTTCCATGTTGCAGAAAGCAGTATCTCAATAGCGATTAACTGATATATTGTACCGTTCGAGTGTTTCTGACTGGTTTTATCTGTTTAATTTTATGTTTTGCCTAAAGATGAGGTCAACATTCCTGCACACACAGCTGATCAGACATCAGGCACCACAGTACAGAACAAAAATCACATTCTACCAGCTTTGTTTGAACAGTTAACATATTTTAAGATACATTTTGGCTTTTGATTAAAAATATTTAGATTATAAATAATCAAATGAGATACAAAGGACCCTGTTTATATGCTTTATCAGAGAAATTGTAGCCAGACAGCCAGTGCTGAAGCAAAATCATGAATTACAGACGATTCCCTGAACAATAGACCAGTAAAATATATTGATATCACCTTGGAGAAATGTTTTAGATGGGTGAGACTTATTTTCAGTTTTAAATGCAATTTTTTGTCATGGGTAAACTCTGATTAATTGGACGGTGTGAGTATCAGGCAGTTATATTGGCATGACCAGTATGAGGTGCTGTACGTCTGTAAAAACATAGTCATTAAGAAACCCTAAGAATAAAAAAAAAACTATTTAACTTTCCTCATTTTTCTGCCTCAGGTGGAGCTGAGCAAAGATGAGCTGCAGCGCATCATAGCCGAAGCAAAGGATGAACTGAGTCAAAGGTAAAAGATGTTGCATTTGATGTATATTCATTTGATGAAGTTTCAACTGGTACATTTTTTTTATTGACTGTAGGCCTGGCCCTACCTCCGCCATGCTTCTCAGTGGGCAGTAGGTTTGGTGTGCATTTTATTAAAATAATGTGAATATTTACATACTCCGGGGGGGGGGGGGGTTATGAATAGAGTGGTCTGTAATGGATCTGAAATGTCAAATATTGCCTTTGCTTGTTACATAAATATTGTATTTGTCACTGATTTATGTTTATGTTGATAAAATTTGAGGAACACTTTATGCACAAATAAAGTCCACATGTTTCAGATTGTTCCTCACACTTATGTGCAAGTCATGCACACTACAGCACTCATCTCGGCCCTGCGGGGCTTTTTGGAAATCAGGTTATGAGTTATGGCACTTAAGCCTCTGTTGTGGATTAGTTTTTTTTTGTTTTTGTTTTTTTTTTTAAGGCAAAGTGAGGACGATGAGGAGAGCCCGGCGAATGAGCTGGCCGAGATGACTGAAGTTGCAGAGGTGAAACGTGGTGATGAAGCAAAACAACAGGAAGACGATGAACTTGCTGAGTACGAACTGGACAAATATGATGAGCAGGAAGAAGGTCAGCCCTGCATGGCTGTTTTGATTTGATTGTATTTCTTTCATCCAGCTGTTCCTCACTGGACTGTTAAAGGGGACAAAGTATGCAAAACTCCGTATGAAAAAAAAAACATGCGTCTGTTTTCCGTGTGTCAATAGTAGGGGTGTGCAGAGCGGCCGCTATTTGTCTCTGTATTTGTATTTGTTAAAAGTTTGTAATTGGGTACAATTCATAATGCAGTGCACAAACGACGTCAGAATCTCCTTCTGAACTTGAGCGTGTGATGGAGGGGGCGGGGACGCGGAATATCTAAAAGTGAAAGTGATCAATCGGTCACACGTGAATACTCAGCACGAAATTCCTCCTCTGCATTTAAACCAATTGAATACAAAGATTTTTTTAAGTATTTGTCCGAATACGGTATTCATAAAAAACATGTTATTTGTGCCAATCCAAATACCGTATTTGTATTTGTCTCCACTCCTAGTCAGTAGAAAGATTTCGGTGTCAGGAATTTGCATAGAACTGCCCCTCACCTGTCGATCCCCACCCGCTAGATTAGTTGAATATCCTTCATTTTTGTCTGCTGGTTTTACGAGCTCGCATAAGACGGCGCGCAGTATGGCTACCGGCAAAGGCAAGTCACCATGAAGTGTTGAGTTCATCTGTCTCTGGGTCCGACTCAGGTCCAGCATATAGGGCTGATAGTGCCTCTGTTTTCTGACATTTTCAAGTGTGGTAAATGAGCAGCGTGAGCATGGGATGGGGCGTGGCCGGCAACAGCTTATTTTCATTAAAAGTGACAGAGCCCTTAATCGGCTCCTTCTGAAAGAAACTGAAACTGTCAAGAATAGTGCTGGTGAGACTCTTTATGAGAGCGATTTTGTTCAAAACTTAATGAACATGTTTTGTAGCCCATAGATCTGTTGTTATTTGTATAAAAAGTGGTATATGTCTCCTTTAAAGTTCCTCAGAAAGTTTGACGTTATCTCTTAATGAGTCAGAACGTGTTTACCTCTCCGTTTTGTGATCTAGTGACGGCTAACCTTGGGGACAGCTTAGCGGGCTTGACTGTGTTCGGCACTAATGATGAGGATCCTTACATCACCATTAAAGACACGGTAAGATAAACACCTCACAACACACATCTGAGAACAGTAGTGCTATTGAAGTCAAGTCAAATGGTTTGTCAGTTTAGACAGGACAAAAATACCCAGAGAGCCAGACAAGATAAAAACAAGATAAAAGCAGGACAACAAAACAACAGAACAAGACATGTAGTGCAGCCAAGAGAATAATCTCCATTCATTCGTTTAAATGAATACATAATTATAACAATAGTATAACAATCTAGTCTTTAAGTGTGGAAAAATACAAATATAGACAGCAAAAAATAAGGGGGGCATTCGCCTTACGTCCTTATCCTGAGTGAAGTACAAAGATTAATTACTGGGACAGTCTCACAGTCATTGGTTTTGGGGGGTAATAACCAAAATGTTTTTTTTAAATACAAACTACATAAAACCATCAGAACTCAGATGTGAATGAAGAACAGAGGAAATTAGGCATTGAATTTGTATAATGATCTGAAGAAAGAAAGGAAAAAAAACAACCAATGCAACATTTTAACAGCTTGCCCGGAGATGAGGAAAGTGCATTCCACATTGGTCCGGACTTAAATTAGGTTACTCTCAGTGTAAAAACACTTGTTTTTTTGGGACGAATGAAAGGAAATTGTGTCATGCAAAGTTCTTTAGAAACGAAAACAAGCCGGATCAGACGTAAACGAGGTAAACCTGAACGTAAACATGAGCGTCAGTCTGGACCTTGAGGTGCAAAATTTACATTTAAATTCTGGTGGAAAACAAACAGGTTATTTTTCTCACATTAACGTATTTTTCTGATTGATAAGTGTTTGATTGATAAGAATCCATTTTTAATATCTTAATTAACTCGCCAGGTTTCCAGGCTGCACCAGATTTGTCACCAGGGCCGTATTCAGATGTTTTGGTGTTTTTGTCATCTTATGCAAGCTTCCTACATTAAAAATTTACACAAGTCTGTTCTCTCTGTGTTTTAGGACCAGTATGAGAGAGAAGACTTCCAGATCAAACCCACAGACAACCTCATTCTGGCAGGCCGGGCAGAGAAGGACTGCTGCAACCTGGAGGTCTATGGTGAGTGGCTCTCTGTGTCTTAGTGTGTGTTTGGTTTTGAGATGCCTGTCCAGTGGAGATGGGAGAAGTTATGGACGATGTGTTTGTTCTTAGTGTACAACTCAGAAGAGAACTCTCTGTACGTCCACCATGACATCCTCCTCCCCGCCTACCCACTGACCATTGAGTGGCTGAATTTTGACCCCAACCCAGAGGAAGGAGCAGGTAAATATGTCTATCTTTGTATAGATAAGATTTAAAAACATTTTTTACCAAAAACTCATTATTGTCTGTGTTGAAGATTTAACTGTTTTGTGGCTCAAGTTACAAAGTGTGTCTAAACTAGTGATCGACCGATATGGATTTTTTTATTACCGATACCAATTATTTGCATGTTTATGTGCCGGATTACCGATGTTCAGAACCGATATTTATTTACTATTATACTTCTGTTTTTGACACAATTATTACAACACGACTCAACTGAAAAAACTTATGTATATTAATCACTCCCTCCTTGCATACAAATCAAAAGTAGAGGTCTGAAAGTGCAAAAAAAAAAAGAAAATACTTAAGACACTGTAACTAAAGTCTTCAATGGTGCATAAACTACATATCAGTCATTTCTGTAACATCTAATGTGTGCATTAATAGCTGTTATGTGTAATAAAGTTTTCTAAATATAGGAAAGCAAGTAAGTATACTTCACTTTTGCACAGTTTCAGACGCTGTGCGATCATGCGCGTAATTCTTAAAACGCTCACCAGATGGCGGTGTTTATCGACAAACCCAATATTACAAAACCGATAACCGATTATGGTGAATACTTAAATGTAACAGGTAATTTTGACCCAACTAGTCAGCAGACACCAAAGAAGAGAATTAATTTAAAAATAAATTATTTTATTTAAAGCCAAGTACAGGGGTGGGGAGATGTCAGAGGCAGCCACCCACCATCCGGATACACAAAATCCAGGAAGTACACACACAAGTGAATATAAACACAACAACAATCCAAAACACAGCAAAGCAAATAAGCAAAGAAAATGACTTCCTTTACAGGTACTTCCCTCCCCTCAAAGCAAAAGACCGGGTGGTTGGCAGCTGCACACTGGCCACAGCCAGCAGTCCCTGAGAATCGGCTGACCTAGCTTTGAGAAATTGGTTAAATCAAATAAAATAATCTTTATTAGTCAACAAATCTTTTAAAACAACACACCAAAACAAAATAACTGGTTA
Source organism: Ladigesia roloffi (assembly GCA_037577295.1). NCBI lineage: Eukaryota > Metazoa > Chordata > Actinopteri > Characiformes > Alestidae > Ladigesia > Ladigesia roloffi. The sequence continues at coordinate 7,074 of JBBKCR010009262.1, read as the reverse complement.
AACTAACTCCAACTGCTGGCTGAGCCTCAGCTCAGGTCGGCCGCTCTGACTGAGACAAAACAACTAAAGAAAAAAACAAACTAACATCATACAAAAATTAAAGAAAGAGAGACCAAGTAGCTCCAGGTTACTCTGGCCTCAACACAACCTATAACCCCAACACTCCACATACAAACACAAAAGAAAACTGCACGCCGTCCACCTTACCCACATGACACACAGGAGACCAAGGACAAAAGCCTCTACAGGCACCTTTTATATAGGCCTTCTTCTTCTTCTCCTCACCACAGCATCTGATGGGTACACCAGCTCCTCCCACTGTTCTGGTCCCACATTACACCCATAAAAGTCCATATGGTTAAATAAATATCGGGAAAAATATCGGTAAACCGATATACCGGTCGATCTCTAGTCTAAACGTAATATTTATGTTGATTGTGCCTCTACTTTGGAACCTTTTATTGCTGAGTTGAGACCAGAATTGGATATTGTCAGAAATGTATTTATAAGTTGGAATCTGGTTTTTAAAAAATGTAGTCCTATTTACAGGGGCTTCCTGACAAGTTCATAGCAGCACTGGGCTCCGGGGTCCCGACACACTGGGGGTCTTGTCGGGCTCTCCAAATTGGTTGGGAATCCTGACTCATTGGGCTGTCGTCACTGATTGGGGTCCTGACTCGGTGGTGGTCTGCCTGATTGGGGTCCTCACTCAAGGGGGTGGTCTGCCTGATTGCGGTCCTGACTTGTATGTGTCTCATATGGTCCAGCAGTTAGGATTCCCGGTTTTTACCCTTGGGGCCCGGGTTTGTCTCCTTGTATGGGAAGTTCCGTCTTGTGGGATAACCGTTGGCCTAGTGGTTATACTGTCCCCACACACTGCTCCCCGGCTCCCTTCATTGGTGGCAGCCTACTGCTTCACTTGATGAAAGGGTTAAATGGGTTAAATACAGAGACAGAATTTCACACTCAACACCGTGTGCTGTGGTATGTTCACACGTGATTATAAAGGGGCACTATATTTGACTCAACATTTTGGTGGTCTGTCTGATTGAGGTCCTGACTTTGTTGGTCGTTTCTCTGCATTCTGACTTGCCTCTGTCTACCGTTTTCATTCTTGCAGGGAACTATGCAGCTGTGGGGAACATGACTCCCGTTATTGACGTGTGGGACCTGGACGTAGTGGACTGCCTGGAGCCTGTGTTTTCACTGGGCAGCAAGAAAGCCAAGAGCAAGAAGAGCAAAAAAAGCAAGAAGGTATTTTCACTTTCTGCTTTCACTTCTCCTCTTTCTCACTTCTCCCTGTTTTAAGTTAGTTTTATAAATGTGAGAAGAAAGATCATAGAAAGAACCTGACCTGAATAAGTGTTGCAAAAGTCTTTACTGCTTTTACAGCTGAGCAAAAGTGTGAACAAATTATTGACAAATTCTGTAAAAGATCAGAACCACCTTTATCCTTCATAATGTCTCCCTCCAGGCTGCTGAGTGTGTGGAGGGACACACTGATGCTGTCCTGGATCTGTCCTGGAATAAGCTGGTCAGGTGAGTCACACTCTAATGAATAAAACAGCATTCCTGGACACTTGTTGACTCTTTATTCTTCCAGACTGTATCTGTTTGAAACTGTGTCCTTCAAAGTCAATCTGCACAAATCTCTGCTTCAAAGTGAAAGAGCCTCAATCTACATACTTCCGAATTTAATGTGTACTAATGTGTATCTAATATGCTTCAACAATGAATCTGTATTAGTCTGTTTTTTAAAAGAGAATCTGTAATCTTCTGTAGTGAATCTAAACCAAATGCTTCTATATGAATCTGAATGCTTCCAAAGTGAACCTTTAAGTATGTATATGCTTCTAAAGTGAATGTGTGTGACTCTATATACTTCCAAAGTGAATCTTTATGCATAATGACATGACTTGCATCATTCAGGAATGTTTTGGCCAGTGCTTCAGCCGATGAAACCGTGGTTCTTTGGGATTTGGTGCAAAGCAAACCAGCAACGACTCTGAGACTGCACACAGATAAGGTTTGTACCGACACAGAACCTGTAAAGAAAAGTCAAACTTTATTTATGTAGCCCATATTTGTGTAAAGATAAAGTCCATGATACAAATCAGCCCATAATTTCAGTAAAATTTCAAAAAAGGATAGTGATGATTGCATTATAGTGATGACCGCAGTCTAGCGTATCGATATAGAATCATATTCATCCTCTTATTGGTCCACTCTCCATAATCTGGTGCAGAAAATAAGATGTCACATGAAAAGCCGTTGAAGGTTCAGGAGTAATTTTAATGTGATATTTTGGAGAAATAATAGTCTGAGGATCTGATGTCCTGAGTTTCTGTTTCTATAATCTGCGAGAATGACGGAGCGGCGCTTTGTTCTGGTCATCCGCTTATCCGAGCCAGCATCCACCTTTTAAAAATGCAACTGGTTTAAAAAACATAAGCTGCTAGCCAGGGTGCTTATCCCATATGAGGTCTTGTGTAGACAACAGGGAGACAATAAGAATACAGTGTTGTAAATAACATTAGAGTACAATAGGAATCACAGAAATCACACAGCCCCCCCACCAGGTCCTTCACTGTCCAATTAGTTTGTTCCAATCAGCAGAAATCACCCACTCCATCAGACAAAAAGACTAAAAAAATAAACAAGGCCTGTGCAATGAATTGTGAAAAAGTGTGAAAAAGGTAAACTGGCTTGTTCTCACCAGGGCTGCCAGCAGTACAAGGATAAAAACTGGTCACTTTTTCAGCCTGGCTCCACTTTTCCCGGTTTCTTCTACCAACCCAATGACCTCTTCTTCCAGCACTCTTCTTAAACTCCGCCCCCTTTTTTAAAGAGACATGCATCCAACCCGTGCATTTAATACAAAGGTCAGCAATCAGACATAATGTATTAAAGCAGGGGTCCCCAACCACCGGTACCGGACTGTGGGTAATGTGGTACCGGTCTGCAGAATGCACAGGAAAAAAACTGATATAAAAACGGATATTCTTAGTCTGTCCTTAGTGAAAATAGTTTCTAATATTAAACCAATTCCTGACAAAATATAGGTTGGGGACCACATTCTACAAGGTTTAGACTGTACCCCCTCCCCCTGCACGCGGTTAAATATTTTCAACTATCAGAAGCAGAGAAGGGCGTGCCCTTGCTACACTGTATGATTGACACCCATACGTCAAGGTCATGTTAGTGTTGTCGCAGAACATGATTTTTTGCTTACAACCCAGGAAAAATAAGTGATAATGCCGTTGATTTTCACTTTTAATCTTCAGTTTAGCAGTTTAGTTCTTTAGCTATTTGAGCACTTGTTATTTAAGCACTTTAAGCACTTGTTACTTTGTTTTTGTTATTATTGTCAATATTTGAAGTAAGTCCTTAAATAAAAAAGTCCCCCCCCCCAAAAAAGTTCAGGCTCAGGATTTTTTCTACTTTAACCTCTGACAATATGTAAATGGATAAGATGACCGTGACCTTTTTGCTGCTCATTGGAGCAATCAAAGCCACAAGGGCATTCAAATAAGTGCTCATCGCAACATTTTCCTAGCTTCAGTAACTGCCGAAGACTCCACGAATGCAAAGAAAACGCTGTTATTGTGTTAACGTGGTGTTTAGTTGATGTTCTGAAGGACCAGAAATGTCCCAGAATACAATATGAACCTGGTTTTGACTGTGATGTTTGTTCTTTCCTGTGAGCAACACCTTATAAGGCAGATCTCTTGGCTTAGTTTTAAGATAGAATAGGATCCATGTTTTCAGTGCAGATCAATGACGACTCGCATATAAACACTCTGGACCAAATAATTACTGCCCCCACAGGTAAATACATGAAACTACACATTGGGCTGCAGGCTAGCGTCAAACAAATGCCAATCAAGCGCAGCTACAGCATGCAGTCATTCATTTATCGTTCATTTATCCAACATTCAAATGTCATTGTGGACAAGGGCTTTCCGTTATCCCAGCTAGTGGTACACAGTGAGAAGAAACAAAACAACAAGACAGCAGCACTCAGAAAGATCAGTGGGGGTGAATAATATTTAAACTTATGTATATAAATATTCCTCAAATACAAATGTTAAAAAATAAATGTACTATGTAGGGGCACATCAGGCAGACTATAACATTACAGTACTGTGTAATGAATTGTAGTGTAAATATATACGCAGAAGCGATCCAAGGGTCTGTTGGGCCCAAGCAAAAATTCACTGGGGTTGCCCCCTCTCACCAGTTGTCATTATTTAAATACATATTAAAATATTTGCAGGTTAATACATTCTCTGATAAATTTTGAAGGAATGAATGTTCAAAACGTAGTTGCCACTACCATATTTTAAAGTGTCCGCTCTCGTTCGCCATCTAGTGGCTTGGGGGCCCCAAGCAGATGCCTGCTGACAAGATGCGCCTCTGTATATATGTATGCTGACTTGAGCCTTTAGGCTTTGTATCTCTTTGTCTCTCGTGACCTTTTTTCAGTGTGTATAATTATCGGAATAGAATTGCTCCTAATGATTCAAGTGATTCTGATTGTGGTTTCAGGTCCAGACGCTGAAGTTCCACCCGTTTGAGGCCCAGACACTTGTCACCGGCTCTTACGATAAGTGTGTAAACCGCTCCTGATCTCAGACTGGTGCCTGGTTCTGTATCTTCTGCCGGTTTTCCATTGGTCTGGGTGGTAACGAGCCGCGTTTCTCTGCTCCTCAGGTCTGCTATCCTGTACGACTGCCGGAGTCCAGAATCCAGCCATCGGATCTGGCGCTTTAGTGGTCAGGTGGAGCGACTGGTGTGGAATCACTTCTCTCCCTGCAACTTCCTTGTGGGTTGTTTTTTTTTAAAATCATCTCTGGCAAATATTTATCATGAATTATGTATTAAATATGAATTAACCTAAATGTATAACTTTTTTATTTATTTTGTGTGTGCGTGCGTGCGTGTGTGTGTTAGGGGTGGATCCAAATCTGAATGTTATTCTGAAAGGCACAAATAAAGTTTTTTATTCGTATTTGTATTCGGGATTCCCCCCCCACACACACACACACACACACACCCCCATCCCACGCTCACGTTCCGTAGTAGATAATCTAGAGCAGGGGTCTCCAAAACGTAGCTTGCGAGCTAGCAGTACTCTCCAGGTAGCTCACCAAAGGGTTAACGAATCTACATACATTTGAAAATGTGTTGCATGTATAGCCAACCATATCCGCCCCCCTTTTTACACCAAATAATTATTTGCCCATTAGTTGTCAATAAAACAGTTGTGCTGCTGTCAAGGTTGAGGAGTCAAAGGTGATGATACAGATTCTAATTCGGATTCAGATTCAGAAACAGATGATGGGAGATGGGCAGGGACCATCACCACTGCGGCAGGTCGCCATAAAAATGAGGCTGAAAATGTATTTTCATGATACAAAAAGAGTAGCTGTCTGCCATTTTAATTTTGTAAAAATAGATCTCTGAGGTAAAAATGTTGGAGACCCCTGCTCTAGAGTCTCCGGACACAGTTTGATCTTTGCCAGTGTGTGAGAATATAACCTGGCCTGAGGTGCCAGAAGTTTAGGGCCACTGGTTTTAATGATTCCTGATGTGTTTCAGGCAAGTACGGAGGACGGATTCATTTACTGTCTGGACGCCCGGTCAGACAAGCTGGTTTTCACACTGAGAGCACACGATGGAGAAGTGTCAGGTAGGACTACAGAGACATCCACTTTAGATCCCACTGTGTTCTCCACTTCGTCTTTCTCTTGAGAGAGTGAGAGAGTACACATTAGCCCAGTGTTGGTCCTCGTCTTAAATCTTCAACATTAAATCTCCCCTTGTGTGAATGGGAAACTCCCAGTGTGACCAGCAGGTGATTTCACATTTTTCAGCTGAGGGCCTGGACCCTCATCATCAACTACCACCCCCACACACACACACACACACACAAACACATTAACACGCCATTTTTAAATGTGTACTAAATTGAACTTATTTGGAAAGCTAAATATTTCTAAAAGGTGGACTGAATATTTAGTATTTAATATTTTAAAACAGTCTTAAACTAATTTTACAGTATGTTTCTCTAAAATACAAAATGAATATATAAAAGAAACACACTAATGCATTTTAAACATATTTCTTATATACGATTTTTTATAAGATTTTTTTATAAGATATTTTATTTAATTGGTTTTCATTTACACAAAAATATCACCTAATAGACCCACTATAACTGACTTGTAGTATTAAAGGGATAAAGGAAGAGATCGCTGATGTACAAATTCGACCATTTTAAGGTTACCTCGTTATACCTCAAAACCCACATTAGCCCATTTTATTCCACATTACTCATTTTACCCCACATTACACCTCACATTAATGGTTTTAATGATTGATCTCTTTCAGGCATGGACCTCAGCAGTCAGGTGAATGGCTGTCTGGTCACAGCGTCTGCTGACAAACATGTGAAGATCTGGGACGTCCTGGGCAACAAGCCCAGCCTGATTCACTCGAGAGATATGAACATGGTAAAGATTCGCAACAGCTTCGTAGCTGAACTCCAGTGCCCTTTCTCCACAAATCTGTCCGAGGAAATGAGATGTGAAGTAGTGTTGGAGAGTGGAGGGTTTCCAGTAGATGACCGTGTGTGTCACTGTTGTTCCACCAGGGTGTGATGTTCTGTGCGGCCTGCTGCCCCGACATGCCCTTCATATACGCCTTTGGAGGACAGAAGGAAGGACTACGTGTTTGGGACATCAGTGATGCGGCTGCAGGTAAGACTGTGTGTGATTTGAGGAAAAACTGTAAACCCCCACTTTAATATGGATTAGTGTTAATTTCGTGAGACGAGACGAAATATGTTTGTCAACGACCTTTTTTTCCATGACTAAGACGAGACGATGATGAGACGGCAACAGTGTCCAAAAATGCTGACTAAGACTAAATGAACATGCATTATTGTTGATGGAAAAAAGATGAGCCTAAAATGTTTTTTTATAAAATAAAAACCAAGATAAAATCTCTCCTCAATTTCGTCTACAATCGTCTCTACTTTTTCCATCATGAGATAGAATATTCAACTTTTAC
>JBBKCR010009242.1:0-12741 GCA_037577295.1 Ladigesia roloffi | reverse complement strand
ACACACACACACACACACACACACACACACACACACACACACACACACACACACACACACACACACACACAAAGTATGGCAGTGAGCACCCACAGTCCCAAGAAGAGATGACAGCAGGTGTGGGTGAAGACTCACTGACTGAGCAGCTGCTTACCTGGCTCTTTTATTCCATGTGACACACTCATTTCCAGTCCCTCCTGTGTGTCACACCACCCATGTGTGACAAACATTGTTTTATTTACCAAAACAGTTATTCACTGTTACATTTTCCACTTCTCCAAATAATTAAAATGCTGTTTTTGGTAGCAGTTATTATACATGCAAATGACAGTTAAAAAATTTGTTACCTATTGCTAATTCTCCTCACACACACGCACGCACACACACACACACACACACACAGCTGTGCTGTTTGATTTGTAACTCCAGCATAATGTTGGTGATCTCACACACGTGCCCACACATATACACACAAAGGGTCTTCAGCACTGTTCACTGCATTTAGCTCCTTAAAAATAACACAGGCATTTCTGTGGTTGGCAGACAAGCTGGTCAGGGTTCACAGATCATCCCCCTATCCCTCTCTCTCACATTTCTTTCCCTGAATCTCTCTGTCACCCCTCCTCACCGACTGGCTCCCTATTTTAACTGCTGCTAGTGACTAGTGTGTCATGTGACTAGTTTGGGGGCATCTGAGGTGTGGGTGTTTGGCGGATTAAGTGGTTGCTGACTCTCTGTGATCGACGGGTGGTAATTGAGGAACACACACTCAGATTTCAACACCAAACTACAGATTATAACTGGCGAACCCCCATTTTCTCTCTCGCTCTCTCACTCTCTTTCTCTATCTTTTGCTCTCTCGCTCACTCTCTCTCTCGACCTGGTTTTCATGATGAGTGAAGTCATTGCTCTGTTTTCCCGATTTGTGCAAATGTTACAGTCAGATTTCCTGGAGCCCGACTCAACCCCCCTGTAATGTTGTGAGGTCATCAAAATGCTTTTGAGTGGCTTTAATATGACAAGCAGCACAGCACTATTTATTAAACAAAACCTCTTAAACTCACAACAGTACACCACTGTTCTTTTTTACATTTCAGGCCAAATTGGCCCTTAATAAATCAGACAACCTCAAAAAAAGTAATATGTTTACCTAATTTTTCTGAAGCAATAGAAGGAAATTATATTAGCTGTATGTGTGTATAAACAGAGTTCTGCCTTTCTCACAGAGATTAATCTGATTCTGGGATTGGGATCCAGCTAATTGGTGTGTATAGTGTCACACGCACCAGGACGCGTGATGTCACAGGTCATTGGAAGTAACTCACACGCAGGGTATATAAACAGGAAATCAAGTGATGTCCGTCACCCAGAGATTAGGGATTCCCATGTCCGACTCAACTCATCGTGCCATCTTCATGGTACGATGAGTACTTTCCCCAGCCAACCCAGCCTTATCTACACTTTCCTGTGTGCATATGAAAAGGAGGATCTCTACGTGCTTAGAGTAAAGTGCGTGGTTCACCAGCTCTTTCATGCATCTCTGCGACTGGGCTCATCTGCTACACCCCAATTGGGCATTTAGAGGTTATCTGGATCAGGTGTGCTAAATAAAAATTGGAACTGAACAACTGGGAAACTTACGTTAACAAGAAAATTTATGACCATTGCATTATAGAGTAATTTTCAACATTTAGTTTCTACCATACTTCTAGATGTTGAAGTTTTTTTGTGGGGAAACATAAAATGTTTACATACTTTTTGTTGTGAAACAAAAATACAAAAATGTTGTTTTTAAAAGATTGCACACTATTTACAAAACACATTTTATGCAGTGGCCTTCAAAATGTCTATCAAGCTTGAGTGCATTGTGCTTGAGGAGGTTTTTCTTTTATTTGGGTAGTTCATACAATCATACAATCATTGTCATACAAATGACAAAATGACCACAAATGTTCATAAACCATAATAATATCCAGTGACTAACAACCAATAATTATGTCCAAAAATATTTAAAATTAAATTTCTACATTTACTTAACTTACTACTTTAAAGACGTTGGGCGAAATTGTTTACTTTGTTTAATTAAACACAATCAACTTCAGGACTAGAACATGTACAATACTTAGAAAAATCAAAATCTTTTAAAAAGATAAATAAATAATGTTTCGCACATTAATTTAAACCTAGGTATGTCACACTGTGGTGACTAATTGAAAGATTTGATTAGTTTGAAATTTGGTTAATTGTATTTTTATGCCACCATCAATGAGCTACTAAGGTCATTCACACAGATATGTATTGGCTGCTGAATTTTGATTTGGGAATTTTTGACCATTTTGTTCACTGAGCCAAATAGAACTCATATTTGAGCAAATATTGCCAAGTGGAAGTACAGCAAATTTGTTGCATTAGTGGTTGTTTACATAATGAGTTGCAGTGCCACCTATAGACACATTGAACTAGGGTCATTCATATCCTAGCGATCAAATTGTCACAATTTTTTGGCAAAACTTTTGTTAAGCTGTTGACCAAAATGTACTTCGTAAAAGGGCGTTACCAAGTAGGTGAAAAAAAGCATTATATAACAAACACTATACAAATTGGGTTTTAAAATTTTTTTTTTAGGGTTAAGTTAATATCAAATAGTAAATTCATCTTCATCTTAAATTCTGTTATGAAAACTAAATATGTTGTTTACTAAACACAAAAATCGAAATAATTTCTGTAATTTCCATCTTTTCAAAAGAGAACTATAATACAATTTTAGGGGCCAACAATTTTATACATTATTGACTTTTTGTTTATATTATTTATTATTTACAGTCAATAGAAAAGTATTTTCAATACTATCCCCACTGAAGTGTCACGTCTTCTACTTCTTTTTCTTCTATCATTACTGTATATGGCAAATCTTCATTGAAGGTATGACCCAGCACTTCTCAGTCCTCTTTTTTTCTCTACTGCAGCTACATTTGTGATGAACTAACTGCAATAGCTGGCCAATAGCTGTACCTTCCCTCTGACAAATGTAGCCCAGCAAAGCATCTCTCTGCATCGCTCACACATTAACACATTATCAGCTTCCATGCTCAGAAAGGCTTTTGACATGCCCCACCCAAAAAGTGCAACAAAATTAACATCTAAAATTAACATAAGACCTGAATATTTGAGGTAATGAATAATAACAATAATAATAATAATACGTTTATTTTATATAGCGCCTTTCCCAAGCTCAAGGACGCTGTACAGCTGCAGTCAGAGAAAAACGACAAGTACAACAATTTCATATGTAATTTCATATGTAGTCAACGAATGAAGACACAGCGGCAGCGAGTTCCAGAGTTTAAGGCTGACAACAGAAAAAGATCTCCCACCCATAGACACCAGACGCGATCTAGGGACAGAAAGAAGTTGCTCTTCTGAAGATTGTAGTAGGCGAGTAGGACGGTATGGGGTAAGCAGGTCAGAAAGTTAAGAAGGTGCAAGACCATGGAGTGACTTAAAGGTAAGCAGGAGTATTTTGTAATTGATACAAGAGGAGACGGGAAGCCAGTGTAGATTTGAAAGAACGGGAGTAATGTGATCTGATTGTTTGGTATGTGTTAACATTCTTGCAGCTGAATTTTGAATGTGCTACAAACGGGAGATAGTACGTGCTGGTAAGCCAGAGAAAAGAGCATTACAGTAGTCCAGACGCAATGTAATGAATGCATGCACTAGTGTTTCGGTATCTTTTACACTCATGAACGGGCGGAGTTTGGCAATGCGCCTTAAGTGAAAAAATGAAGCCTTAGACAATTGACTAATATGTGCGTCAAAGTGTAGTGAGGGGTCAAGAATGACACCTAGGTTTTTAACAGTATCCGACGAGAGAATTGATGTTGCTTCCAGAGCAAGTCTAAGGGGGTATTGAATGCTTTTGGTTTGTGTTGGTGATCCAAAAATTAAAAATTCTGTTTTTGAAAGATTCAGATTTAAGGAGCAAGAGGTAAGCCAGCCTTTTATCTCATCAACACACGATACTAGCGCAACGGTCGGGTGTATAGAATCAGGGTGGCAAGAAGTGTAAACTTGAATATCATCAGCATACCAATGGTATTGAAAACCGTACTTACGAATGATCTGTCCCAGTGGCAGAATATATATAATAAATAGTGGTGGACTTAAAACTAAGCCCTGCGGAACACCCATATTGAGGGGGACAATGGGAGATTTATGGTTGTGCATGGTAATGTAATATTGTGTATCCGTCAAATATGAAGCGAGCCAAGCAATCGCTGTTCCTGAAATACCAATCTCGGAAAGACGCAAGAGTAATAGCTTATGCGAAATAGTGTCGAAAGCCGAGCTAAGGTCGAGTAATAAAAGTATGGACAGATTACCTGAGTCACAGGTGAGAAGTAAATCATTTATTATTGGAACTAGAGCTGTTTCAGTGCTATGCTGAGAACGAAACCCTGATTGAAATTTCTCAAAATGGTTGTTGGAGAAAGGAATGACTGCAGCTGGGTGACTACAACCTTTTCCATAATTTTAGATACAAATGGTAAGTTAGAAATTGGCCGATAATTTGCATAATCACCAGGGTCAAGTGAAGGCTTTTTAAGAGTAGGAGTTATTGCAGCCATTTTAAGTGCAGCAGGAATAGTAGTAGAGGTAAGAGACATATTTATAAGATGAGAGATTAAGGCAGAGATAGAAGAAGAGCATCGTTTCAGAAGGAAAGTTTGTGCAGGGTCCAGATGGCATGAAGAAGGGTTAGATGTTTGTATTAGCTCTTTAATTGAGGTGGGGTTTGCCAGGAGGAAGTTATTGAGTATTTGAGAAGACTGAATTTGTTTCCTGGTAGTAGTGGTTGATCCTAAAACAGGAGGGGCACATACTGTAACCAGTTTATCTTGAAAGTAGCGTAAAAAGGAGCAGCATAGGTTATCAGATTCCTGTAAGGGTGAATTCAGAGTAGAGGGCTGAACCAGCCGATTAACCATAGTATAGAATGTTTTTTCACATACACACTTTCCTACATATCTGTACTCTGTAAGAGCATTTGGTGTCTGTGTGTCACAGCACTGAGCATTAGAAGGGCTATTATTGTGTGTATTGGAACAAAGCAAAAACAGGAAGGAAAAAAGCCAAATTTGACATATCACACAAAACTCCAAAAATGGGCTGGACAAAATTATTGGCACCCTTACATTAATATTTGATTGCACACATTTTGGAAAAGAACTGAAATCAGTCTCTCCCTATAACCATCAATAAGCTACTTATATCTCTCACCTGGAATTTTGGACCACTCTTCCTTTGCAATCTACTTCAGGTCTCTCATATTTGAAGGGTGCATTTTCCCAACAGTAATTTTATAATCTCTCCACAGGTGTTTAATGGGATTTAGATCTTAACCCAGCTCTCTGACACTGGGCCCTACAGTGCAACCCAAAATCCTTTAGTAATCCTCAGATTTCATGATGCCTTGCACACAGCCATGGCACGCAGTGCCAGAGGCAGCAAAACTACCCCAAAATATCATCGAACCTCCAACATGTTTGACTGTAGGTACTGTGTCCTTTTCTCTGTAGGCCTCATTGCAGTAGACTGATGTGCTTTACAAGAAAGCTCTATGTGGGTCTCACCTGTCCACAAGACATTTTCCCTGAAGATTCTAGATTCAAGATTCAAAGCGTTTATGGTCATGTGTACAAAATAGATTGCATTTCTCTGTGCATTATTTATTTGCTGTCCACACACAAATGCAGAGTAAAGAGTAAATAAATAGGTAAAAATTTAATTTAAAAAAAGATTAAAGACTAACATTAAATTATATGTAACCCCCTCTTTACAGACACTGGTCCAGGATTACACACTTACCTTAACTGTAAACAGTGGCACAACAGAATCCTGAGGTTTCAGCTGGCTGGCTGGCTGGTGCTGAACTCCCTGCTAAATAGTGGGTGCAGCTAATATAGTGTGCAAATATAAGATTTTTAGCGCGGTGCACCCACTGTGAAAATACTACACTAGCTAACCCTAGTGTGTATTTATCTCCCCATGACCATAGAACAGTGAAAAAGAGAACACAAATACAGTTCAGAGTGACACACAACAGAACAACAATATACTCTTTAAAGGCCCTGAAGGGAGTGCTATATATTTATTAAAACCCAAAACAAAATGGCATGCTGCTGGAGCCCAGTTGGTGCACTTCTTATGCAGCTTTTCCCTGCTGCGACTCACAAAGTTACAGCAGTGTGTCAATGTGTAAAAGAATTACTGTGGGAGTGTCCACCTGAAAAGAACAACAGAGTCAGTGGATTCCGCCACATGCAGCGGAGGGTTCCAGAGTGGAGACCAGAGCACAATAGCACACCCGTGCTACAGCTCCTTCCTTGAACCTGAGCATCTCCTGTCGACACAGAACAGAGAACACAGGAGCTTGTTGTGTCTTCAAAGGCAGCAGCAACACCAGTCAACGCGGAATGCAGTGGTGGCTAGGGAATGTACCTGTTTGTCCGACTCACAGACAGATATACAATGGCTGGGACAGCCAAGAACCGCTCACGCTTCGGCATGAGTATAGGAAAGAAAGTACCAAACACTGTCTAAACAGCTTGCAGCTAAAAAGAAAATGTTTGGGGCATCACTTTAACTGGCCCGTTACCCTCAACAGGTTTCAATTGGTACAGAGGAAGATCAAAAAGTTGACTGTCCACTACATAAGGACATGAGCTCCACCTGTACGCTTACTTCTGCTTCCCTTTCAGCCCAAGGTTCTGAATCAACAACCGATCTTCGGGAATGAGACTGTGATAACCAACCTTCTGATCATAACGCACCTTTTTACCCTGGTTCATCCTATTTACGGATGCCTGGGCCAACTGATAAGCAGCTTGCAAACCCTCTACATATTTCAAATAAGAGGAGGAAGAGGTATTATCAGTAGACACCCCAAACTGACATCCACAGGAAGCCACACTTCCCGACCGAACATGAGGAAATAGGGTAAGTACCCGGTGGCTTCAATGGGAGTGCAATTATAAGCATCAACTAAATGGGCTATATGCTGACTACACTGTGTCTTTTGATGAGTCTCGAGTGTCCAACAAAGTCCTATTGAACCTCTCAGGCTGGGGATCCACCTGCAGGTGATAGAGTTTCTCTTACTTCTTCCATAGAGTCTGGGCAGCCGTGACAGCAGTTTGGTACTTGTGCATACTGATTGAAATGGTCAGTGACGACCAACGTATTACTCACGTTTTGAGAGTCTGGCTCGATCGAAAGTAAATTGATACACATCAAGTCTAGGGGCCCTGAACTCTGGATGTGAGGCAGAGGAGCAGCTTGCTGAGGCAAAGTTTTCCTCTTGATGCAGCATTCACATAACTTGCAATGTTTTTCTGCATCACGCTTCATCTGAGGCCAATAAAATCGATCATGTACCAAACTGTACAATTTATCAAACCCCAAATGACCAATGTTATCATGTAGGTACTTCAAAACAAGGGGTTGAACATAACTAGGCAAAACGAACTACTTCACATGCTAGTCAACCCGCTTGAACATTCAATAGAGCAGCCCATCCTCTATGGACAAGCTTGGCCACTCCCTTTTCCTGATTTTCAAATCGGTGTTTCTAGCTTGGAGGCCCCTGACCTGTTTCACCGCATGCCAGACCTGCTACAAATGGGTCACCCCTCCGGGAGTTCATTAGGGCTAAAGATGGGTGGCTGCTCTGGTGCGATAGTGGCTATATGACAGTAAGCCAGAGGAACGGCGGACTCATGACTGCAAATCTGCTTGGCCATACAGGGAGAAAACAGGCAACCTGCTCGTTGCATAGCCACCATCTGGCAAATGGCTCACACCCCTGGGGCTGGAATCTCATGCCACTTGTCATCAGGGGACAGACTGATGTGCGGGTGCCTTGACTAGGCATCTACATCCATGTTCCTCGGCCCAGACCTGTACTTCAAGCTAAAATCATACGTGGACAATGCAGACAAAAAACGATGGCCAGTGGTGTCCAGCTTGGCCGACTAAATTAATTATATCAGGTGGTTATTTTCTGTCCTAACTTCAAAGGTGGCCCTATAGAGGTAGTCGTGCAGCCGATGCATGATAGATCACTTCAGAGCTAAGAACTCCAGCTTATGAGCTGGGTGATTTTTCTCCACAGGAGAAAGACTGTGACTAACAAATAATGAAGGATTGCAAAAAGTTGTAATCCTTCATTATGCTCTTGGTACAGGACACCACCCAGACCTTCCAAATTCGCATCAACATGCAAATTTTAAGGCTTTTGGGGGTCTGTAAAAGTAAGCATGGGAGCCTGAGTTAATCTCTGCTTCAGATTCTGAAAAGCAGCTTCACATTGGTCACCTCAGCAAGTCTCAAATGGCTCAGAGGGCCAGAAAGAACGTTTCAGGTCAGGAGTATGTGACCTTGAGTTTCTCATCCTATGAGATGCACAGAGCTAAAGCAGCTCATTCAGGGGACTGCTCAGGGAGGAAAAACCCTTTACAAACCTTTCGATAATATCAGCAGAAGTCCAAGAACGATCTGAGTTTGTTAACAGTCTGAAGCCGAGGCCAAGACATAACATCCTTGATCTTAGATGGGTCGGTGGCTGTGCCATCCTGTGAAATTATGTGCCCAACAAATTTCACCAATGTCCTACCAAACTTTTCAATGAGAGCTTGAGACCCTCCTTTCTCAACCTGTCCTAGACTTTGAGGAGCCGTTCCTCATGTTCCTCTAATGTATGTCCAAAATGATCAAATTCCAGGAAGTTCATGTCCCCAACGGTCCGCTCCATGACTCTCTAGAAGTTAGCTGGGGCTCCACAAATTCCCTGAGGCATCTGTTCGAACTGATAAAACCCTAAGGGACAGATTAACGCTGTTTTTTATTTATCAGCCTCGCTCATGGGAATCTGGTAATAGCCACTCCTAAGGTCTAAAACCGAGAACCACTTACTACCAGATAGGCAATGGAGGGCATCTTTAATTTTGGGGGTAGTGTACTGGTCAGGGATGGTCTGCTGGTTCAGTGTGCGATAATCAACACACATCCTAAATTTACCAGACTTTTTACGCACCACCACTGTGGGTGACGCATATGGACTCCTAGACTCTGAAATTACGCCATTTTTCTGGAGCTTCAGCAAATTTTGGTGCACATCCTCCAGATCAGCAGGCGCTAGAAGCTGTGATCTCTTTCTAAAGGGACGCGTGTAATTTAGGCTAATTTCATGCTGGGTGCTTTTCGAACACCCTACGTCCCATTCACTACAAGAAAACACCTCTTTATAACTCCACCCTAAAACAATATTAAAACAACCCCACTTAAATCAAATCCAGATAAACAAACAAAAGAGCACTGTTGGGGCCTGTTGGTGCACTTTAGGGGCAGCTTTTATTCTGGCTGCCACTCACAGACTTCCTGCAGAGTCCCAGAACAATAGCTACTCACGGCATGGCTTTTAGCGCTAACACAACCCTGGTCACAGTCTTCTCCCTGAAGCCGGCACCCTCTGGATGATGCCTGAGAGAGAGGAGAAGTGGGAACCCAGCATGTCCTCGAAGGCAGAATGTCACCAGACTAGGTGGGAGTTGGCCTCAGCATTGACGAGAAGCCCACAGCAGCTCGAGAAGAAACAGGAAAACAACAAGGAAATGGCTCCCGTTCTGTTGGTCCAAAGGAAAAAAAACCTGACGGCTTGGGACAGACAAAAACAGCTCCCTCTTCAATGGGATGGTGGGAAAAAGAATCCCTCAAACACCGACAGAGCACCTAAACGGAAAAACCCACAATTTTGGCGCCTTCAGAGCACTCAGCTTAAACTAAAAGCGGATCCAAAACAGAGCACACCGGCTGCACGTCCAATCTCTTCGCTCGCTCCTCTCCTCTGCCCTCCAGCGGGAAAACAAAACCCCCGCACACACTCCGATTTTGTGGGCTTTTGTCCCATTCGTGGCCCTCATTGGCCAGGTTCAATACTGGGCTTTTTGGGAAATGGAGTCCTTCCATGAACATTCACACAACAAACGGTAAACAGTGCAGTATTACATACAGACAATAAAATCACTATATAAACATTAATATCTACAAGACACAGGATGAGCCTTAGGTCTAACCTCGAGTTCAGGGAGGGAGGCACCCTCTGTACTAACACGTTGGTCTTTCAGCACCACCGAATCGTGTAGCTTACCAGGAAATGTAGGCAACCCTGAAAGCTGCAGTTCCTGCCCCAGCTTCAAAACAAATGGCTTGGGTTTAGTGAACCACACTGTCCCATGCTGGTTCTCATCCCATCATGGAGACCCCTAAGGATTAATGGAAGCAAAAGCTTTCTTCATTGCCGGGTGCATTTTCAATGTATTGAGGAATCCCTCACCAGCCTGCTCTCTACAGGCGTGAAACAGCCATCTCACTAACTGGGTGTTGGTGCCAACCAGAATGGCTATCCCCTCGTTTATCTGAGGGTCCAGGCAGACAAGGGCCAATGCATCCACAACTTGTCTCACACCCGTAAAAGCCTCAGGAAACTCCAACCTTAAAGGTAAATAACCATCATATGGGTACTTGTGTGAGCTCAAACCCCACACTTCCAGCCACTCCACAGGCTGCAGTGGCAGGTGCTTCAAATAATTATCATAGAAACTGCAGTACAAAATGGGGACCTGAGACCCACTATCCATTAAAGCTCTAGCATAAATGCCCTCTATCTGCACAGGGACATCAGCTGAGGGCCCCACTAACCCGGGTGGCAATTGCGACTGTGTGGCACTAACAGGAGGGGAACAATAAGCAGAACGTGTTCTATGTGATGGAGCTCTGTGCCGTTCCTTCACGGGGCTACGGGGAAGTTTTAACTGCTGTTTCACTTGTTTCAATAGCTTTTGATTTACCAACCTCAAGTTCATGTGCGTTCACACTTGGTATCACCATCTTCTCCACACCCATAGCAGAAAATAGCAGGTGCTATCACCGACTTTGATGACGCCACCCTCAGAGAAACAGTCGAAACAGGGCTGTTGGTGGGCTGATTCGGGCCACACTGTGAGACTTACAGGGGTCTCAGTAGTAGTTGTCATCAGTCTCTCTACTAACGATGTCAGCTTCTTGACCTCTTTCCTGTGTCCACCTCTGAGGCTACAGTGTTTACTGGGGCCCGAGGAGCCACAGTGGCTGCAGTTAACGCCCGGGGCATGGCAGTAGCAGCAACAACAAAAGGCTTTGCACTCCCTCTCGCACTCAAACACTGCTCCTCCTCTCTCACAGATCGCATCAGCTGCGAAAAAGTAGGCAGATTCTGCAGAGTATGCAGCAGTCACACACACAAAGCCACAATGCTAGTGGTGAGAGCGCCCTTAAACAACTGCTCCAAATGGGCACAATTCAGGCCTGCAGCATCAATCCCCCCTCTCATTGAAGCTTGGTGGAGAAGTTTTTCCAGGTGATACAAGAAAACAGATTTTTCACCCTCGTCTTGGAAGGTATAATGAAATAAAGCCATAATATCAACCCCACTCTCCGTAGAACCATACGTGGTGTCGAGAGGTGCCAAGTAATCAGTAGCTGTAACAGAGGGACTCTCTACTTTCAGAAACTTTACTATATCACCAGCAGGCCCACGCAAGCTCTCAACAATACGCTGCCGCTTAACAGCATCACTGCACTGCCACTCAGCGATCATCTGAGTAGCCTGCTCCATCCAGACCTAATACTCTTCCTCGCCAGGGTCCCTAAAAAGAGAAAAAGAGAATACAAATATACATCAAAGTGACACACAACAGAACAACAATATACTCTTTAAAGGCCCTGAAGGGAGCACTAAATATTTATTAAACAAAACAAAATGGCATGCTGCTGGAGCCCAGTTGTTGAATTTCTTGTGCAGCTCTTCCCTGCTGAGTCTCACAAAGTTACCGCAGTGTGTCAATGTGTAAACTACTCACTGCGGGAGTGTCCACCCGAAAGCAACAACAGAGTCAGTGGATTCCGCCACACGCAGCGGTGTGTTCCAGAGTGGAGACCAAAGCACAGAAGCACACCCCCGGCCACAGCACCTTCCTTGAACATGAGCACCTCCCGTTGACGCCGGGCAGGATGGAGAACACAGGAGCTTGGTGTGTCCAGCAGCAGCAACACCAGTCAACACCAGCAACACCAGTCAACGTGGAATGCAGTGGCGACTCCTCAGCTTTCACCTCCATGCGTCAACAGCAGCAAACGAAATGAGGGAGGAACTAGGGAATGAACAGTTTGTCTGACTCACAGAAAGTCCAGACCACCGTTCCATTTTCGTGGGCTTTGTCCCCATTCCTGGCCCTATTTGGCCAGACTCAGTCCAGTGCACTTTGGTACATTTTAAACATAACCCAACTTAATAAAGTCGAAGGTGACTTTGTTTCCTCAGCAGAACACAGATGCAGATTATTAGCTTTAGCAGTAGCAGTCTGGTACTCATTTAATGGAAGTGGATGGGCGTCAGACCTTTAAAAAAAAAAAAACAATGCATAGACACGTCCTGATTACACCCCGTGGCTCATGACGACACATTGATGTCTTAAGACATGAAATGATCGTTTTTTGTGAGAAACTGAACAGTATTTATATTATTTTTTACCTCTGAAAGACAACCGTCTTGAGCCCCCTCTGTATAATCTTTGGCGTAGGTTACGCAAACGCCGTAAGTGATCTGTTGTGTGAATACGTCACTCGTTTACACAGAGCACAGAG
>JBBKCR010009217.1:0-12741 GCA_037577295.1 Ladigesia roloffi | reverse complement strand
TCTGCGTTTGTGTTCTGCTGAGAAAAAAAAGTCACCTTCAACTTGGATGCCCTGGGGGTAAGCAAATAAACATCAAACTTTCATTTTTGGGTGAACTATCTATCGCTTTAAAGCGTGTTGACAAATGGGAGAACAAACAAAGATGATTGTGTCTGCCTCACCAACACATTGACAGTGCAGCTCATGCGCAGTTCGGGGCTCTCGTCATGGGTGATGGTGCGATAGGCCAGCAGGTTCTCCAACAGAGAGCTCAGCAGCAGAGCCAGCTCCTCGCCAGAATGGGACAGGTACCGGTGACGCCTGCAGTACTCTAGTAGTCTACAAATAAAAAGATGTTTCACAAACCTTACATTACTAAACACAGAGATCCATCTGCCGATACCAAAAACCTTTATCTGGATGCACTTCTAATCTGAGCGGTCTCTCTGCTTCCTCTATAGTCCATCATGTTATTACCATTCAGGTTTCTATACATTTATATTGTATTAATGTATTCAGGAAGGACGTATAGCTCTTTTCAATGACAGAAACAAGGTCTTCAACCAGGTTGTTCAAAAACAAAGGAACAGTTAAATAGACTGAACTCTTTCTTTTTTACAGGAAGAAAGTAGAAAGAGCTTACGTTTTCTCCAGTAATATTTTGTACTGCTCGTCACCACGACCGCCTTCAACTTCGTGGTCAAGCTTAGTTATCAGTTCATGCTCAAACTGCAATATACACACAGACATACACACACACCGTTATACACTGTAAACATTGCAAATATTTAAAACATATGCTTTGTTTTCTGTGTGCTGTCTCCATGACCTTTTACATGCTTTTACATGGTGGAAATCAAATAGTTTTTTGAAACAATATAATTCTGGTTTGAATGGGGTTGAGGTCAGGGCCAGAGAAATTATTCCACACCAAACTCATGCAAACATGTCTTTATGGAACTTGTTATGTGCACTTGGATACAGTTTGGGGAAGTCCACAAAGCTGGAAGCGTGGCGTTGTTCAAAATGTCTTGGTGTGCTGAAGCATTAAGTTTGCTCTTCATTGGAAGTGAGGAGCCACATGAATTCCACAATTAAGAGGTGTGTCCCAATACTTTTGTCAATATAACGTATGCCTTATTAGGCCTTGTTTACAGTCAGTTAAATGTGACCCATTCCGATTTTTTGCTCATATGTGATACAGATCGGATCTGTTCAATGACAGGGTAAACTGGAAAAAAGTGCATGCATTCAGATATTTTGAGGTCCGTTACAGGCCTTGTTCATATGTGGAAATAAATCAGATATAAATCAGATATGTGCCAATTCGAATTTCATTTAGTAAACAGGCAGATTGGATTTTTCTAGGTGTTGCGTTCTGTACGTCATTAACTGTGTGATAGTCCGCACCAGTTAAAGTTACCAGAGAGTGACCCAGAGGCGCATCTACAGAGGGACGACCGGCAAAATCTCGCATTGTAACAGAAGGTGGACAAACGTCGAAACAGCGAATCGAAAGTTGGCTCGCCCATTCAAAAATTTCAGACACACTGCTCCTTGCTAAAGCCCGACACAATATTCTCCCACCAATCCTGAGATCTCTTAGCACCCAGATGTTCCTCTGAATGGTCGAGGCCATATTAACTGCAGTATATGAAGAGCTCTTTTCCAAAATGCGATAAACGCCAAACAAAAAAAAAGTTTGTCATTGCCAAATTTCTATATTACCTTGTTTCCTTGTTTCCTGCAATATGCCATTTCTTTCCAAAACTAAATAAGCGCAGACCCTATTTTTTGTCAAAACATGATATCTCCTCTCAACCAATCAGAATTTGGTGAACGTGCGACTTAATCTTGGCGGCGCTCTGGGGCAAAAGTTTTGTTTTGCAATTTTGTGTAGTGTCTTCTTCAAAATTAGTTCTTTAAACCCTTTTGAGAACATCGATGAGCCATTGAGACCTACAGCCGACTGGACAAATAAAAACACAAAAAGCTAAATAAAAAAAATAAGAGAGAGAGAGAGAGAGAGAGAGAGAGAGAGAGAGAGTGTGAGTGTGAGTGTGAGATAGTGAGATGAATGACGCAGATTCCATCGACCCACTACTTTCGGATTGCATAACCACGTGAATACAAATATTCATAAATAACACGTTATTTGTACCTTTCCGAATACCGTATTCGCTTCGGCCCCACCCATAATATATGTTGAATGTATTACTAAATAACTATTTATTTTATTTATTTAATGCATTTGCATTTATTTTGATTTATATTCATTTATCCCGTCCCTGAAGTCATATGTCGCATGTTCACAGAACTCACATAAACTTTTAGGAAATAAATGGATTGTTTTATAGCATTTTGGAAAAAAAATAATAAACTTTTCATTTATAATCAACAATACTGTTGTTTGATTTAACAATCATTGTTCAACATGTTCAGACTGAGCCAACAAACCATTTTAACAGGATAAATTAAATATTAACTAAATATGTTGGTGTAGGTAAAAAAATTTCATTTTCCTGAAAACTATCATAATGGATTTATGCCGTTTTGGAAAAAAGCTCTTCATAAGCACAGGCTGCAATAAGCAACCTTTTCCTTCTTCTCAGCCTCATCGTGTTATTTAGCGAATTTGCATATTGCAGAGCTAGTATTAAGCTTATTTCACATTTGTCCAGCTTGGTTACTGTGTGGTGTAACAACCACCCTTTGGTATTACAAGTGTAAACAAGCGAATCAGATATGAATAAATGAGGCTTTAGAGCAAGCTATAGTCATGTTCCTGCCTTTTTATCTTCAATGTCTATCATCAAAACACTAACCGTTTGGAAGGTGTGGTTGGGACTAAGGTGATGTTCGCACTGCATCATGTCAAAGAAGATTGGGATGGTGGCTATCCTCAGTTCTGGCTCTGGAACTAGCGTGGCCTGCAAGATGGGTCCCACCATGGCAGGAATAAATTTCATCTTATGGAGTCCTGATGGTCACAGAGCCATAGAGTTAAACAGTACAGTGCTGATCTAAGACTTCATAATCTCATCTAATAACTTAAAATATTGGTTTTATTCATGTTTTTCATATTATTCAGTGACATTTTCTGCAGAGGAACAGGATTTAACAGGTGACAAACAACAATGATGGAAATATTTTATCTAGCACAAAAATAAAAGGATGTACCTAAAAATTATACTCAGAAACATCTATTAATAATCTGAGACTACATACATTAAACTGCTCCTACCTAGATTGTACCACATATCTCGCAGCCTAAAGCCAATACTTTTCCTCATGTCACCATACCTGCAAATTAAGGTTTTAGAATTAACAATGATAACAACATCCAGAACACTCTCTTCAAACAGAACAAGATTCAGTTTGGTCATGTGAACAAAGTGTAAAAACATATAATTTAATTCTTACTTTACTGACTCTCTACCGTTCTTCAGACAATTGGTAATAAGCAGAGCAACATTATAATCAAATAATATATTACATTTAGACA
This sequence comes from Ladigesia roloffi, assembly GCA_037577295.1. Lineage (NCBI taxonomy): Eukaryota > Metazoa > Chordata > Actinopteri > Characiformes > Alestidae > Ladigesia > Ladigesia roloffi. The sequence goes on along the minus strand of JBBKCR010009217.1, from coordinate 9,257 downwards.
TTAGATGGTGCAACTATATAATATAATACAATAAATAAATGAGATATGAACAATGCATTGTTTCAATGTTTCGCGTAACAAAGTAAATGTACCCATGTAGATATTATAATTAGAATACACTTACTTGTTGAGAATTTTACTGCGTTTTTCAGTAGAGAAGGTCTCCAGCTGCAGCGACTTGTGCGTGATGAACGCAACAGTGAGGTGAAAGTAATTGTTCCAAAGCTATACAGCAATAAGAAAAGAAAAAAAACTAGATAAGCAAAATAATGAACAGCAAATTAACAGCACACACTTATATGGATTATGCACTTTTATGCATTGTATATGATCAAAATATATTTTAGAGACACATATAAAATTCACCACTGTGACATTCCTCATTGGGGAAAAATCACCAGGAAACATTCTGCTTCTGCCACGCCAGGGACTTCTAGTTCAAAATGAGCTTCTCTTATTTGTCCCGTTAATACTATATGATCAGTGACTCAGATACACTGCGTGCAGAGGTTTATACAATGTTTAACTAAATTAACCTAATACCAATTAGGCCATAGCAACTACCAACTCAACACAGGGAGCAGCAACATATGTACACTATATGGACAAAGTATCAGGATGCGAGACCATTTCACCAACAGGGACTTCAATAACACTCCATTCAAGACTTTCCATATTAGACTTTAATATGGAGCTGCTCTCCCTTTGTAGCTATAAAATCTTCCACCCTTCTTGGAAGGCTTTCCACAAGATTTTGGAATTTCTTTTGGAATCTGTGTCCATTCATTCTGTAGAGCATTTATGAAGTCAGAATATGATGTTGGACCAGAAGGCCTAGCTCTCGATCTCCGTTCCATTTCATCCCAAATGTCCTGGTATGCTGAAATATTAAGATTGTCCTTCACTGGACGTAAGGGGTTCCAGTACTTTTGTCCATACAGTGTATCACCAATATTTTCGGTATCTCAATTACCTATTCAGTTACTTAAAACAAATATTTTTTACCATTCTTCATTCTTATTTCCAGGTTATTCCACAAGTTTAATAAAAAGTACAGAAAGATGTATTTTCTCTCTTCATGTGTATTAGTCAAGGGATTTGCCTTATGCTCCACCTTGGATGGTCAGACAGTTAGCTGGAAATTTAAGCAATAATGGGTCACACAAGCCAGGAAACGAACCTCCAAATGAAAATGGGCAGGGTCCAAGAAGATTTGGTTGAGGACATCAGAGTACAGGTTTATGGCCCTCAGAAACACCTGCATTTGTAGAAGGTTCATGGTCATCCAATCAGAAGGAAATATATTACCCATCAGGTCCTTAAACATGATGAATGTCTCCATCAGAAAGTCCTGGAAAAAAAAAACAAAAAAAAAACATCAAGGTGATATATAATACCTTGTTTAATCATGCTGTAAGTCCTTTGCACAAATTCACTCTTACATAGAGTCTCACCAGCTCTATTTTACAAATGTTTCAGTCCCTTTCAAAATGAGCCATTTAAGGGATCTGTTACTTTTACGCAAATAAGCTGTTGCTGGTCACGCCCCACCCATCCCATCCTTAAGCTGCGGGTCTACCACACGTGAAAATGGCAGAAAACAGAGGCAATATCCAGCCCTAAATGTTGGACCCAGAGACAGACTCAGAGCAAAATGAATATAACACTTAATGGGTGACTTGCTTTTGCCTGTAAACATAGTGCTCGACATCTTATGCATGTTCATATAAGCAACAAACAAAAATGGCAGTTCTTTAAATCTAATGGGTGAAGTTTCAACAAATTCTACACAAATTTCCTCATCATGATCTCAGGATATAGGAGCCATCCAAGCAGCGCATAGAAGCTTATGATTCCTGACACCAAAATCTTTCAATTGTTTCTCAGAAAATGGATGTTTTCTCTTTTTGTTTTGGAGTGTCTATAGGAGCCACAGAAACCCAAATGAAAATACAAAACTATGCAAAAAGTTTTGCAAAATATGTCACCCTCTCTTAAAAATATTACACCACATTCAAAGTGTTAAATAAATGTGGTTTTGCATCTATATTTCTCATTTACTGTGAGTGTTTCAAGCCAACGTTTTTCTGTTTTTCTAAGTTATTTTTTAATGACTAATGACTGTTCTGGATCAAAAATGCTACTACAACTCATCCCAAAGCTACTGGATGGCAATTTGTTTCTGCAAAAATGTAAGGACATCTGGCTGTTGCTTTAAATGATTTATATTAAGATACTGACAATGATACTTACAATAACATCCTGCCTTGTTTTAAAGGTGTTGATATAGTGAATATAGTGTCCATCCTCCATTTGTTTCAAAATAGCAGTCATACAGGCCAGATAATGTCCCTATTGCAGGAGAAAAAGTTTATGAAGATAACGGGTTTAAGAGCAACAAATTCTTAAATTTTTTTGGTTTATTTATAACTAGGTAAATAAAAATGTAATTTCAGTAAAGCATGGCAGGAGAAATAACATTGAAAAAGCCTGGTTATGAAAAAAAATATTCTGAAGAATATTTAAGGCTCCTTACATTTAGAGGAGAGTCTCTGTCCATGCTGATGACCGTGCGGTTGACTCTTCGCAAGAGGCGCTCCATAATTAACTGGACATGAGCTCCCATGGGACCCTGGAAGGTTGAGAGACAGGGAGAAAACTAAATGAAGTAAGGAATGAATGAGATCTGACTGAAACAGAGAAGAGTTCAACAATTAAGTTTGACAGTAATTTAATTGTGGTCATTGAGATTCAGACGGAAAGTAAACTTATGATATAAGTGATCAACCATCGGCCACGTGATATGGGGTGCGGTTTGTAAAAACAGCTACACAAATGTACAGGTGTCATTTTTTTTTAATATAATTTTGCGCAATGTTAAGATATAACATTAACATTCAACATTTAGATTTAAATTCACCAATTAGATTTAACATTCAACAACTACACAGCAAAAATGTACCAAAATGTAACAGTTTTTTTTTTACACATTTAGCTCTAAATGTGTGAATATTATGTGAGCATTGCACTAAATTATGCAAAAGTTTGCAAAGCTGTTTTTTCAAACTGCATCCCTTAGCATGACTGTACAAAAATGTCTTGTCTCTTGTTCTTGCATCTATACCTGTTGGACCAATGAACTTAATGACCTACAATATATGGACAAGAGTATTGGGACACACCTGTTTTTCTTGGTTTGGGCTAAACCCCTTATTTTCAGGGAAGGACAATTTTAATGCTTCAGTGTACCAAGATTTTTAGGACAAGGCCATGATTCCTACAATTTGGGGAAGAACCTTTTCTACTCCAAAGCAAGGTGCAAAAAGTCATGGATGGATGAGGACTTGACTGACCCACACAGAGCCCTGATTTCAACCACATCCAGCCCCTTTGGGGTGCACTGGAACAGAAATAGCAAGCCAGATTTTTTCTGTCTGATGGCATAAGTGCTCTAAAGAATGAAAGGGCTTCCAAGGAGAGTGGAACCTGTTATACCGGCAACAAGGGGACCAACTCCATTTTAAAGTTCCTGTATTTGAATGCAGTGTCATTAAAGCCTCTGTTGGTGTAATGGTTAGCATCCCAGTACTTTTGTCCATTTAGTGTAACTGCTTTGTGTGGCCTATGTTCTGCTTAGAGACAAACCACATCTTTGCGGTCCAGCATGTCCAGTACTGCACTCAGGAGCTGCACACAAGCCTCGTGGTCAGGCTTATGTGAATGGTCGTCCAACTGGCCACTAAGCTGGTCTGTAAGCAGTGGCAACAGGACATCACGGCACTCTGGGCAGAGAGAAATATTATTTTTAGATATATTAATGTAAAGAGGCCACTTACAGTCATGAGTTAACACACCACAACACACAGTGGGAACATAGGGGTGCCCAGGGAGCAGTGTGTGGGGACAGTATTTTGCTCACAGATACCTCAGTTAGGATTCAAACCCACAACACTCTGATTGCAGGGGCAACGACCTAAACACTAAACCATGAGATGCCCTGTGGAAATAAGATAGAAGTCTCTTTTTGCAAAAATATGTTTGAATTAATGTCCAACTCAAAAAGTTTCTCACCCGGCAGTTTGAAAAGATCACTCTCCACAATCTTCACCATACAGCCCAACTTCTGCCGAACTAGATGCGAGTCCGGAATACTCTCGATAAACTTAGCCAGCAGGACACTTCCAGAGCAAGAGAGAAGAGAGATCGTCACAAATATTTGCAGGCAGTTGTACTTCAGATGAATATTAATTTAAAAAGAATGTAATTGTATACACTTTTGAAAGACAGTAGCACAGGTTTCATTGCGAAATTATTAGCACTGAGTATATATTACATTTAGAGATTGCCATTAAACAAGATCTTCATGCAAAATACATTAACATTCAACATTCCAATTACATAGATAAAAATCTAACACAGCTGTTTTGTTTTAGTAAACTCTTTTGTGTATTTCAGTTCTTCTCAAATAAGTCCCCAAAAATGATATTCTACAAGTGTGAAACAGCCCTTGCTTTGAAGCAAACAACCCTGTTTATCTGCATGGCTGAACGAGGCCTAAGATATTCAGATATATCTATCTGACTCATTAACATGTTATATTTGATGCCTGACCAAACACAGATCAACATTAGACCAACGGTTGCGTAGTGAGTGGGCTAGAACAACACTTTCAGACACATTTGATATCTTGTTGATCCCTTTTACAATAAAAGAGTTTAACCCTGTAATATCCTACCACAAACATAACCAGTGTAAAACTGGTGTTTGCTCTTGTATTCACTTAAGGTTTGCTGGACTTTTACTCAGCTGCTCTCCAGACCCCCACCCCCTTCTGCGGGTTTTCCCCACTCACTTGTGGGCGGAGACTATCCTGAAGGTTTTGCTGGGTTCAAAGATCTTATGATTTATTTTATTTATATCAGGGGTACCCAACCTATGTCACAGGTACTGAGCCATATGAAGGGCAACCAGTTTCATAAACTAGTGCAGAGTTAACCTAAATGTCATGTATAATAAACATGATTTAAATGCCTTTTTTAGATATTGTCATTTTCAAATAGATATAAATGCAATTGTGATTAAAGAGGAATAGCAACAGGATAAAATTACATGTTGGACGTTGCTCACTGGTGAGTTGTGCTATATTTTGGACAGGTCCGCGGGCTACTTATGTGGTCCTTGGGGGCACCCAACTGCCCGCAGGCACCACGTTTGTGACCCCTGATTTATATAAACAATTGAGCAGCTTTGTCCTTACAATTTGGTGCTCCGCAACATAGGAACCAAACAAAGACACCTGAGAATTTGAGCATTAACACAAACTGTGGAAACTTCCAGATAAGGAAATATTTAGCAGTATGAACTTTTTGCTGTGCTTTCCTACTTTTACCTCAGAGTTTCTGAGATTCTAATACATGTGCTCAACCTGCACAGAACAACTCAAACAGAACTAAAACATAAACTGTACCCTCGCGCACACACACACCACCTCCAAAACACCCTGCCCTGAACAAATCCAACCATAATTATCTCTGTTAACGCCCTATTTTTTACACTGCACACTCTCTTGTTTGGCTACTGCTATAGCACAATTCTATTTATTGTTGTCTTCTTCTGCATTTTCGCACTTGTAACTGCTGTTGCTACAGTACAGTACCCAAAAAAATACTAAATTCCTCTAGACTGTAGCAACTGTTGATAGAACTAAATGTAGTCTTGTCCAATTATTTTGTTGCTATTGCATTTTTTCTTGCACTCTCTTTCGTCCTCTCTGCACTTCTTATTCTGTTCTTGTGTTGCACCATGGTCCTTGAGGAACAATGTTCTTTTTCACTGTGTATATATGGTTGCATGGCAATAAAAGCTACTTGAGCTGATTTGTGGAAAGAGAAGACTCTTACAAGATGCAAAGAATTCATGAGTTCTGGGTAACTGAATGCCAGACTGTCCACAATTCAGCAAGAACTACTCAGATCTAAAAAATCGGCTGCTAAAGCCTGAGTGACATTTCTGTTTCTGATAAGCAACAAGACTACTTATCTGAACGACCTCCTACAGCAGTGACAATCAGGGTCACATTACCTGAGCTCTACTGGATCAAAAGCTTGCTGGATGTCATTGATGATGGTTGGGAGGTATTTCAAAATTGCTCCCTGAGAATGACAAAAAAAAAAAACATATTACCCTGTTTGTTGTATGTCTGACTTTTGATTTTGCTCACCTAGACAGTAATGATAAAGAAGAAAGTTCAAGACGCTCATAAGATCCTGATATTTGTTTATCGTGTGAATGGAGAGCTCATATATTACACAAATAAGCTCGAAGTGTATCACTAGCGAAATGAACGTGTCAATATGTCAGAATAAATAATAAATGAAGTAAATGTTTGAATTTCACATCAATTTGTGACTGTTCATACTTTACAGGAGTCAGACCAGCCAGTTATCTCTCAGCACTACGTGAGTCTACAAAAGTGACTAAGGCTGCCCAATTTCTTCATCTACTGGTTCATACACTCAAAACTAGAGCAAAGCCAGGTACTGTGCTTTTCTCTTTGTTTAAATATGGTTTGCCATTTAAAAGAGGTGACTTAAAAGTATGAGGGGGGGGGCAATCTGTGTAGCAGTGATGGGAACTAGCTCAAGGGTACCACAGTGGTACCACTAGTAATCCTTGGATTCGAACCCACACCCTTTGGACTGCAGGGGCAACTCCCTAACCACCAGATTCAAATCCTGGCCACCTCGTCAGTAAGGTGAGAATTCTACCACTGACCCACCAATGCGAAGGTTTAAAAGAATTAATGGAGAAAACTGGGGCTCAGCCATAACTGAAATAGTATCTAATATTAAAGTTAACTGCTAAGCAAAATATATTTACTTATCAGTTCTTTACAGGTCAAAATGTTGAAGCTTTTGGATACTAAAACAGAAGCAATATACCAACATAAACAAATCCCACAATATTTTAATTATTCAGGCCAATTCAACACAACCAGTCATACTACATTAACCATGATTTCACAGGAGAACCCTTACACAGCCTACCTTAATCTTCACAGCCTCTTCCAGAGGCCTGTCCATGAGGGTGTTGATAGAGAGGAAGAGGGTACGAATGGAGTCAAAAAATCCATCTCCATCCTCACTATTCCCATAAAATCTAAAACATATGAGAGAAAAAAAAAACAAGATAACCTGATTATGTAAACAATTCAGTGCATGGAAAACTGTACAACTGTGATCCACCTTAAAAGAGTGTTTCAAATTAATGATATGTGTCCTAAAGTAAAATACACTATACAGACAAAAGTACTGGGATATCTGTGTGGAATTTAATGACACTGCATTGAAATTTTTATGGAGTCTGTCCCATTTACATTTACAAAACCTTCACTCTCGAGGCTTTCCACAAGATTTTTGAGTTTCTGTGGGGATTTATGCCCATTTATTTACACATATTTATTTTTTAGAACAAAACTGTGTCCACAAAGCTGGAAGCATGGCCTTGTTCAAACTTCCTAGGTCTGCAGAAGCGTTAAGATTTCCCCTTCACTGAATATAAGGGGCCTAGCCCAAACCCAATACTTTTGTTCATACAGAGTACTGAGACACAACAATTGATGTGTTTTTACACATACTCTGGAAACAAACATCCCTCAAACTACTTTGATGTCTCTACTAGAATAAAGCTCTTTCTGCTTGACCTACCTGAGGTAAAGAATGCGAGATTGTACAATGAAGCGGAAGAGGTACTTGAAGGATTTTAGGGCAGCATAGAGCCTCTCTGTGTGGGCCGGGTTCTCCGCATGGCTGACGTAGTAGTTCAAGACTTTGGTCAACTTTCTGCGGAGAAAATAAAATTGGCAAAATCAAGACCTCTGCTAAAAGTGAACACATGCCAGCTTGGACAAGAAAAGAAAGAAATTAAATATGAAGAAAAGCTCTCACGTGTACGCGAGAGTGGCACTGAAGTGCTTGGTTATGTACGTCTCTAGCACAGGGTTGAAGTGCTGAAATTTGATGTCCCCAATCAGAGAGATTACAAACACCTGGCCAGAAAAAAATAGATTGAGTTACAGATATTGAATGAATAATTATTACAAAAGGAGATAAAAGCTGCATTTTATTCATTTGAAGTCTCTTCTCTTAGTGTCAGAAAGCACACTTGCATTATTCCAAGCTTTTAGAAGAGAAGCATTAAAAAAAAAAGCCCAGACGAATGCTTTCTTCCCAATTTCTCCTTTGGTGGAACTGCATTTTGGATAGTTTAATATCAAATAAAAAACTTTGCTCACCAAAGCATTGAATACTAGGGAATCATATGTATCCTTTTCTGAAGTCTCCATCATGATACTGAAGAGGGCATCCAAAGTGTCCTGAAGGAACTAAAAGTAAAAAAATCAACTTGTTCATATTAAACAGCTCTTAAAAAACTAAATGTTACATTTTGTTTGTACCTGAAAGAGTTTAAGTCTTACCTTAACAATCTCTCCTCCATCAACCTCCATTAGCCTCTGTAGATTCACCTCGAGCTTGTCAGGGTTTGATCTCCAGTTGAGAAGGCCCAGAAGATCCACTGAAACACAAACACAATGCCTAAGTGTATAAAGTGTCCATACACGAACACACCACAATCTTCCCTGAATGAAGCTGTGGGCAGCCAGGACCACAGCACCCAGGAAACAGTGTTTGGGGCGGTACCTTGCCACTGGCAGTCCTGGGATTTGAACCCACAACCTTCTAGTTGCATCAGCAGCTCCCTCACCACTAAGCCACGTGTGTCCCATAGTTAAGTCTACATCATAGTTATGGTCTACTCTAAAATATGTAAACACCTTTTATATTTTTTAAGGGTTTGGGAAGATTTTTCACTTATCTCTGGCAAAACCATGAGCACATTTTTCAGATCATACCATTCTGTGTGAGCTTTGTGGAGCAGGTGAGTGTGCTGATCTGGAAGCTGTCCTTGGTAACTGGGAGGAGGCCTGAATTCTGGAAAGGTTTTCCACTCTGCCTCTCATATTCCTCCACCTCCACCCAACAGCCTGGCAGAGTCAAATATGTCTTGGCATCTTCTGTTTTTTTCACATCTACCTGTTTCAAATAACATTTTTATGTTATTATACATTATATATAAAAACTTGTAGAAAAAAATCTAGGGATGCACCGATACCGATACCGTTATCTGGTATCGGCCCCGATACCGCATTTTCTAAAGTACTCGTACTCGTTAAAAGTCCCCCGATACCGGGGACCGAT
>JBBKCR010009200.1:0-10712 GCA_037577295.1 Ladigesia roloffi | reverse complement strand
ATGAAGCTCCACCACTCCAAAGGTGAAAAGCTTTATACCTCAAGCCTAAAATGATCATACATGGTGACCATACTCTTTATGTAGCTTCTCTGGAGTGGCTCATTCTATTAGAAGGGTCTTTCTATAGAGCTGTGCAACAAATCACATGTGTTTGTTCTCAAAGATCTTGCAGGGTCCATATTGGGAATGAAATAAACACTGACAGCTAATTTAACTGTTACATATCCAAATAAAGTGTGTAAAAGAATACATGGAAGGCTGCATAGAAGTCTGGATAGATTCTGTAAGATACACCAAATTAATTGGTCACAGATAAAAAGTGTGCATATCTCAGCTTGTAACTTTAAAGGAATTATGGTGTTTTCAAGCTAATCTGAGTTTCATCTTAAGCATATAAAGCCTGTAACCACACATTTCTTGTACTTATAAAAAGACACAAAATCCACTGGCTCTAATCGGCAGTCAGCTGCCTCAGCCTCATTTTTTTTAAGTAGAATAAAATGGGCACTGTTTCAGTCTCATTCTAATGTTAATTCACAGCTCCTTCAGCCTTATCTTCTTCTATTTTTTAGCAATAAAAGACAACTAACTGTTCCTTCAGTCTCATATTTGACGTTTTTAGTAACAGATAAAAAAAATGAGAATACAATTAACAGCTGCTTTGGCTTCATGTTTTATTTTTATTAGTAACAAAAGACAATGAACAGTTCCTTTAACCTCAGATATAATATTTGTTTAATAATAGAAGACAAATGACAGTTGCTACGGGCTCATCTTTGATATTTTTCAATAACAAGAAATCAATGCATCAGCTTCAGACTTATATATATATTGGCAATCAAGCAACCTCAACATGTTTATATCTTTCAGTTTTTGGAACACAGTTAACATACAATTAGAATATATCTCTTAAAAGCATTGTAATAAACACACACTTGGTTTCCACCAAATTTAGCTGTAAATTGTTGCATAAATGGAATTTGAAAATGAAAGTTTTTTTTTTTTTTTATATTTGAGAAGAAAAAGCCCACACATCATAAACTGACTTGACTGGACAAAATAAAATACTAATGCAGTATATGGACCCATTATAACAACCCACTCATGCCTGTTCCTTGTCTCTAGTCCAGGGTGTGCTCCATCTGCAGTGGCATTTTCTCTGAGCTATAATCTCGATCGGACTGCTCCACGTATTTCTGCAGGGTACTGTAGCATTGCTCACTGTGGCTGAATGTGTAAATAGCTGAGATGTTCTCCCAGGCAGTATGGCTGGGGAAAGGAAAAGCTTCTGGATCCTGGTTCTCAAAGAAACTCTTCAGGTTCCGGTCAGCCAGCTTGGTGGCATAGTCGTCTGCATAGGCATCAAACTTCTCCTTCTCTTTCTGCATGTAGATATTCCAGAAGGTGAGCTGCAGGTAACTGACCTGAGAGTGGCAATTCTTATAGCATGTCCCAATCAGCCCAACCAAAACTGCAGTTATAATAAGGATCCAGCCCAGGATCTAAAAACAAACAAATACACAGGAGCGTAATTAGAAGTCACTGCTGTAACATTTCTTTGAGTTCCACTCGACACAAGCTTCTGTAGTTGGCTGAAGTGATGATAAGAATGCATGTAGTGCTAATAAACCACATATATAAAACAAACATGCTATGTACAAAAATAATACTGATTATGGATTTCAATAACTCAAATTTTATATACATTTCATCATGGAATAAAAAAATATGGAAATAATTATGGAAATTATGGGGGGAAAAAAACCCATGACCACAATCAAATTTTAGCTGAAAATTAATCATTATATAAACTGATTGCAAATCAATTTATTATCCTTTTTTGTTCATTTCTGTTTTTTTTTGTCATTTTGCTAATTTGTGATCCTATTAACATAGCTAAAGTGTTCAAATTTGCCATTTATTGAAAACACATGATTGAGCTCAAATAAACAAATATTAAAACACCTTTAGAGGGTAGCAGCTTAAGCTCAATTGTAAATTATTGCCACTGCTACTCCTATCGCAACTTTAAAAGACATGAGTAGTTGTGAATAACATTCACATTCTCTTTGTTGTGACAAACATATGAATGTGAAGGCCAGTGTTTTAGCAGTGATCTTAAATAACTTTGATCAGGTGAGTGTGTAACTGTGACAAACCCAAGTCACTGGCCACTTTATTACAATCCATGTTGTGGTTTTGGTCTCAGGTCATTTGGTGAAAAACGTCATAATCAATTGTGACCAAAAGATAGGCAGGGTGATATTCACCAATTTCTGCGTTCCACTGCTCAAATGCTGTAGGAAATGCACACAAATACATTTTCCTTCAGCATGTGTGTATGCAAAAATTCTTACCTGAGATTGTGCTCTGAGCATGAGCAGAAGGTCGTTGGTCTCGCTTGCAGGTAAATTGGATGTTTTGCACGGCACTTTGGCCAACTCCTCTTTACACGTGCTTGTTCTGTTCTTACAAAAAAGGTCAATGATCACCTTATCATCCAGCCCACTGACCGCACACTCGTAGAAGGTTCCATTTAGCAGAGCTACACTTAACCACATGACTGGTGCTACTAGAGCACCCACCAAAACCTTACTGAGGATAGCTGCACATCCCATAAAGTTTCCCCTGGGGCAAAGCTTCCTTGGGTTCAAACAGCAGCCTGTGCAAAGGCGCCACAGAGCTGAGCTGAGAAACAAACCCACTGTTAATAGCACCACTGCAGGTCCAAGCAAGAACGTCATACCATAAAGGAAATTCTGCTGACAGTTGCATGGACACTGGAAAGAAAAAAGCGAAAAAATCCTTTCACCACCAATAGTGGCAATAGCCATCACACCATAGCCAATAGTGGTCTTCTGATTGGTCATGAAGCGCAGTACATTGTTGAAGGAATCCATTGTAGTCTTGAAGACGGTGACAGACATACCAAAATCAAAAATACACTCCAAAGCTTTTCTTACATAAATAGCAGGTAATCGATATGCTGTACTATCTACACAATGTAATCTCTAAATTCACACCTCTCAGAGCCCCAAAGGCACTGTTGATCTATTGCTGTAAAAATCCAGATGTCCCGACCGTCCCCTTTGTTTGTCTGTTCCTACACTCTCTTCCCTCTTTTCCCAGCCCAAATACATATCCCACTTCTCTCGTTTCACTTCTAACCCCACCCTTTCTTTGTCCTGCCTCCGTTTCTCTGCCAGACTGGTTCATCTGGTATTTGAAGACACTTCCTGTCACATGCAATAAATACCACAAAAGCTCACACAGGCTGAGTGAACAGTGTGGCAAATAACAGGGCATTCCTTCATATTGTTACTATTATTTAAAATCTCAAGTCCCTACAAAATAACAAATTAATTAAATTATTGTAAATTTTCCCGCTTTAATCATGATGTCAAGATTCCGTTTTGTGACCGCTAGAGGTCGCTGTAGGACCACGAATTGGACCCCTGTGCCGATTCCTGTCTGCGACCACTAATGGCTTGTTGAACTCAAATGCTTATATGAAAAAAAATGCCATGCAACATTTAGTTTAGATGGAGTAAAGCAATATTGTACATAGCCATACATTATAACCACATCTTAATTCATTTATGCTGTCTCTTCCAGTATTGTGAAGTTTGGAGAATATGGATTTCGGTTTGATAGAACATCAAAATCAAGTGGCTTTCAACATGACTTCTTCATAAACCCTATAAATCTACTTACTATATAAACACACCAGTCAGCCTTAACATTAAAATACATTCACACTGAGACTTAAAAATTTTATTGGATTAAAAGGACCCAACAAAAATCACAGGTAATTGTTGTTGTGGGGGTTATTTTGTGTACTTGGGGTGGGGCTGCATTATTGTTGTTATTTGGTGTGTGTGGGAATGAGTTTTGGGGGTGTATTATGTGTTTTAATTTAGCGGTACACAGGCTACCCTGGATGTGTATCCTGGTATTCCCTTGTACTTTAGCTTAGTTCCTGTAACAGGTTAATCTGATCAATGAAAATAACAATGTTACCATACTTGGTCCCTGTGTCAAAGAGCAGATTTAGTGAAAACTCAGAGAAAATAAACCCAGAGTGAATGAAAACGCTGGGTTACCAAATGCCCAAAGTAAGTTTAGATTAATTCGGATTGAGTTACTATGCCAAAACAACCCGTGAACCTAACCTTCTCCCCAGCAGATTTACTTTAACTAACCCAGAGTTTCTTCACCTTTCTGTCATAACCCTGACTGTAGGAAGAGCCCCTTCTTTGAAGAGCCAGTAGACACTGAAGCCTGAATTCTCTGCAGAGCTCTCCGCTGGGAGAGAGTGATTAAAGCACTTTGGACATTTTATCATTTCATCATTTCCTGATGATTTTCTGTTTGAACTTTACCGTATTTCTAGACAGTCTCTAATTTATTTAAACAACATCCTCAGCCCTAATGTTCCTCATCTGACACATCACTTGTTGCACTTCATTTTTTTGCAAATGGGAGCTTTCTGCATAATATTGGTAATGGTGAACACCTGTCCAAGGCTGCCGCCTGTCAGGCAGTCAGGTGTGTTACTGTTGTACTGAAAGATTTCTGTACTCATTAAAGGTATTCCCAGGTCATAGACCCACAAGATTCATCAAAGAGGAACTCCACAAAAGTGCAGGCATCATGATGAGCAATACTTGATTCATGATGTGGTGCTACTCGCACTACTAATTAAATGTTACATTTAGGCTTCACAGGCATGATTGTCTGCATAGATAGCACACACATTCCAATCACTGCTCCATCTGTAAATTAAGGTGAGTATGTGAACAAGAAGTCATTCCACAGCATTACTGTACAGGTACATAGTTCTCTGTAGCGTTTCAAATGAACAAATGTCATTATTGGATGCTAATTTGAGTTCTCTGCACTGTGAAGATCATTTGTGATGCTGCCAGCAGGATCACCAACGTGGAATCCCAGTGGCCAAGCTCTGTTCATGACTTAGATTTTTCATGAATATACACTGAGCATTAAATTTGTACATGGTGCTTTAAAAATACATATTAATGCCTATTGCAACTGTGACATTTGATCTAAAGTGTATCCTTTGTTCTTAGAAGAGTTTGCTGGCTACTTGCTTGGTGATAAAGGGCATCCGTGTTTGCCCTATTTGCAGACCCCTTACCCTGACCCACAGCAGCGATATAACCTGGCTCATTGCAGGACACGACCCTGAGTTGAAATGACCATTGGAATTCTCAAGGCCTAGTTCCAGGTCTTCGAAAGCTCAGGGTCACCCAAGAAAGGGCATGTGATGTTATTGTGGCATCTGTGATTCTTCACAACATTGCCACAATTAAAGGAGAACACTGTCCTTTAGAACCATGAAGTGATACAAACATTAAACATCCTGACCCTCCCACTGATGCATGAGATTGAGGAGCAGTCAGACACTGTATGCAAAAATCATTTCTTTAGACCCCTTACATCACCATGTTAAGATTATCTTGCTGAAAAAGACAAATTCCATTAAATGGAACTACATATTCAACAGTGTTAAGTGTGTGGTACATGAAGCTTCCGGCGGCACCACGAGCGGCAGTGGCTTAAAGCGCTCCAGGATATTCAGTGATTTCATACACTTTCTCATCCGTTTTGTGTACTTTTCGTTTTGTTTTTTAATCAAATAAGATGCGTATCACCTATGACAGAAACACCCTGCCTGAAATCGGAAGGAAATGCACAATCCCTCCGTCAAATCTTACGTTATGGAGCTTGAGCGAGAAAATAAAGCGCAGCTGGCCGAATCTAAAGCGCTGTTCCCGGAAACAGAAGCGGGGGAAGCATGCAGACCTAAGCACGAGGCTAAAAGCTGTCCTGCTCTCTAACGTCTTCTGACTGGACAGTAAAAATCTGTGGCTCCAGCAATCAAGCCAGCATGAGATAAAGAATTGCTGCATCTTTATCTTCACCGAAACGTGAACATCCAGCTCAACAGGCTAACGGGCCAACAGAGAAGCCTCTTTGTCCGCACCATGTTGGCAGTAGCGCTACGCGGCAGGTACACGGCTATGATTAGCACCATGGAGAATTCTCTTGGCAGGTAGAAAGGGCGGCACTTTGCGATTAAAAACTCTATCTGTGGCGAACAGTGGCAACTCACTTCAGTGGAATTCATGCACCAGAGTCTGTTAACATAGACGCACAAACCGCCACAGAGGCGGTATACCTGCCGCCTAGCGCTACTGCCAACATGGTGCTGGCCGAACTATAAGAGGCCATCAACAAGCTCCAGACCGCGCACACGGACGGGTTTTCATCATCGCCAGCGATTTCAACCACACAAACTTGAAGGCAGTTCTCCGCAAATTCCATCAACATGTGAAATTTGCTACGAGGGGAGAGAACTGCCTGGATAAAGTCTACACCAACGTGCGTGGTGCCTTTAAAGCAACAGTGCGCCCGCACATAGGCTCTTCTGACCACAGTACAGTGATACTGTGACCCACATATTCAATGCTGCTAAAACACATGAGACCTGCCAGGAAAACCATCAGAGTCTGGCCCAGTTGAACTGTCTCAGCACTCCAGTTTTTTGAATGCACAGTCTGGAATGTTTTTAGAGAGGCGGCGACGTATGACGGCGGTGTTAACCTGGACGAACTTGCAGAATCTGTGACTCGCTACATCTCTAAGTGCACAGAGGATGTTACCGTCCTGAATGAACATTAGAACCACTAGAGCCAATGAGAAACCCTGTTTTACAGCACAGGTGCAAGCGCTGCTGAGAGAGAGATGCTCTGAGAGAGAGAGGTCTGCCCTAAACAGCTCAAACCACATCATCAAATTCGCAGACGACACGTGGGGCTCATCAGCAACAACAATGAGTCGGCGTACAGAGATGAGGTGCAGCAGCTGGCTGCCTGGTGCAGTGGCAACAACTTGTCGCTGAATATGGACAAAACTTAGGAAATGATCATCAATTTCAGGAGAACTCGCTCCACCCACACCACTCAGCATCCACGGTTCCACGGTTGAAATTGTAAAACACACCAAGTTCCTGGGAGTTCACATCTCACCTGGACCACAAACACCACCTCCATCACCAAAAAGGCCCAGCAGCGTCTCCACTTCCTCAGACGGCTAAACCGAGCCAACCTGCCTCCTCCCACCCTCACCATGTTCTACAGGGGCACCATAGAGAGCGTCCTGACAAACTGCATCTCCACTTAATTCGGTAACAGTGCTGTTGCTGATATCAGGTGGCTCCAAAGAATCGTCAAAGCAGCTGGCAACATCATCGAAGCATTTCTTCCGCCACTGCAGGGTATCTTCTACATGTGCTGCATCAGAAGGGCCTCCTGCATCCTCACACCCTTCACACAGACTGTTCACACTCCTCCTATTTGGTAGTCACTTTCGCAGCGTCAGGTCTTGATCCCCCAGGCTTCTTCCCACAAGCCTCTTAAACTCACTCCCTGCTTTAAAAAAAAAAGTGGGGAGTGGCTCTCCCTCGATGCATGGTAGCTCTTTTGATTCACTACAAAGAATCGGCTCTTGGTAGCAGGCTAGCACAAGAACATGCTTCAGCAGAAATAACGGGAAATAAGCTTATAAAAGGAAGATATTTATGTTTAGTACAGCAAAATACTGGATGTTTTCACCATAACATGACGCTTTGCTTAAATTGTAAGATCTATTCTCAACTTGAAAATTGTTTTTAATGTAACTTATGTCTGTGATAGTTCAGTTGTATGACAAATGAAAGCTGTTAAAAACTGTTAACATTACATGAAAATGATTCGGCACTGACGATATTTTCTTTATAACCTTAATTTTTTAAAAATGGTTAATTTTTTAGGGTAAATATGGATCATTTTGACCAGGAAATCGCGAAGTTAGATGGTCAATATCTGCTCTTATAAACTACACCAAATGAACAAAGATATTGGGCGACCTGACACTTGCACCAACAGGGTGCAGTAATATGGAGTTGGTAACCCCTTTGCAGCTATAACAGCTCCCACTCTTTTTAGAAGATTTTCCATAAGGGTGTGGGAGGGTTGCTGCCTTACACACTGAGGGTTGAGCGGGGGATACTTTCTTCTTTTGCCGAGGAATGCTGCGAAATTCGGTGGCCGAACTTCCGTTGAGGAGTGTGCACAATGGGAAAAACATAGAAAAAATTCATTTTCAGCGTGTGTCTCATGCTCATTGCGTGAGAGTTGGCAGCGCTGTATTCAGCCCTCCCAAGAGTATATTGCATGCCGAAAACAAATGCTTAAGTGCCCCACACCCAAACACACATTTGGTCCAGGTTGGACAATGGTTCTTTTCTCATCCACACCTTTCTTGCCTGTGTTATTTCACTAACTTGCCTATGTTATTTATTTATTATATACATTGTTCATGGTATATGGTTTGTTGTGTCAGGATGAAATGAAATAACATTTAAGGCAGGGGAGGGAGGGGGTAGTTTATAGTGGCCTCCGCACTAACTGACTGCTTAAAGTCAGTGTTATTTTTCACACACACACACATGTGCTAAACCGATCGGGCAGCAGGTACTGACAACCTGCAGGGCTTCCAACTCTCACGCAATGAGCGTGAGACACACGCATCTGACACGGTCTTCACACGATCTCACGCCTTACTTCCGATTTCTCAAGCTCAAATCTCTCCTCAACGGTAGGTGGGCCACGTAATGTCGCAGCAGTCCTCGGCAAAAAAGAAAGACAGCACCACCCTTACAAGAAAAAAATGTGTGCTGTAGTGTGTTCGCGTATGACCTATGATCAGTTTACGCTGAAAAACAAATGTGTCCCCATACTTTTGTCATTGTGTTATACTAGCCAGCCCCAGCGGGAGGAGGCGGGGCACCCCGGAATAAGGTTGTGATTAAAAATACATGGTTGTCACATGACCGCGGTGGGTGCACATGACCTGCTGAGGGAGAGCGAGCGGGCGTATGGGAGGATGGAGGGTTAGATTGATGGAGAGATAGGTGGAAGTTTGTGATGAGTGTGAGAGCAGCCTTAAAGATCAGCACGGTTGGAGAGTCAATGATGATTAGAAACGGACAGGACTGCAGTGGGAGAGCAGCGCTGGACTGAGAGGTAACTGAACTCCGTTTTGATGTGTTTTTATTCATCCTTGTGTTTTCGGCCCTCCTCAGTCAAGTAAAGCGGCGCTGTAAAAGACAAAAAAAACAATGCGAGCCATTGCAGCCAGCCGAAATGATAGGGTTAGTG
The DNA here is from genome assembly GCA_037577295.1 of Ladigesia roloffi. NCBI lineage: Eukaryota > Metazoa > Chordata > Actinopteri > Characiformes > Alestidae > Ladigesia > Ladigesia roloffi. The sequence goes on along the minus strand of JBBKCR010009200.1, from coordinate 1,488 downwards.
TGTAATACGTGCGGACAGAAACAGGGCGGTAACACGAACTGTGTTTTTGGAGGGGAGGGCAGGGAGGTGGGTAGTTTATAGTGATGGGGAATGTGCACAGCTCTAAGAGCCGATGCTTTGTAGTGAATCAGTAGAGCCGACTCCCAGCGAGTGAGAGCCGTTCTCCCCACTTTTTTCATTACGCTGTTCCGCTCTCAATCTCAGTGGCTCAGGTTCTGCCGGGGGTGTGGTGAGACTCCAGTGGGCTGTCATAAAATACTAAATGCAAAAGGGTTTATATCAAGAACACACCATTCAAATTTGCCAGGTTGGGATAAAATATGAGGCTACTTGTGATAATAAACTAAGAGCCATTTGGGAGCCGAAAGAGCCGGCGCTTTTTGGGAGCCGAAAGAGCCGGCGCTTTTTGGGAGCTAAACTTCCCATCGCTGGTAGTTTCAAACCAAAATATTTTGGATGCCCTACTCAGTTGCTGGAGACCCAGTTGTCCACTGAAATTATGTATACATCTATATGTGTTTGTGTGTGTGTGTGTGTGTGTATCTTTCAAAAGTGTATTATTTTAAAGAGTTATTATATTTGCTTCATTGCATTTAATCAGTGATGTGTTCTACACTGCACACGTTCTACTGTCTTCCCACTGTACATGTGAGGATTAAGCACAGAAACATTCAAGAATATAATAGAAGTGTGTTTTAATATGGACATGCCAAGGTATGTCATTTGTAATTCAGCACACATTCATGACCCATATTGTACTTTGTGTTTCAGTTAGCAGTGCATAGCAGTGAAAAGAAATCCCATGTTTTCTCAAAATAGAGCCCAAAGGAAGCAGATAAAGAGAGAAAAGAAGGGGCCCAAGAATTGAACCTTGTGGCACCCCACATTCAAGAGGCATGAAAGAGGACATAAAATGACCCATACCAACACAGAAACTCCTGTTTGCTAGGTACAAGCGAAACCAGTCCAACGCTGCACCTTGATGCCCACCCAGTGCTCCAATCGTGAAAGAAGGAAACTATGCTCAACAGTATCAAATGCTGCAGACAAATTTCCCACCATCATTAGCTAAAGATTGCTGTCTGAGTGCTATGCCGGGTTTTAAAGCCAGACTAGAACACTTCAAGAATCCCATTCTGATCTAAAAAAGTATTAACTTGGTTAAAAACAATTCTCTCAATATCTTTGATATGAATGGAAGTCTAGAAATCGGCCTATAATTCGACATGACTGAGGTATTAAAGCTAGATTTTTTTAATCAATGGCTGTACAACAGCATGTTTAAAAGATGAAGGAACTACACCAGATGAAAGACTGCTGTTAATAATATCCAGAATATAGGATCCAACACTAGGGAAAACCTCTTTAAGGAGATGTGAGGGTGAAGCATCAGTGGGAGAACCTGATAGCATCATATGACTAATAATGTCATTCAAAAATGAAAGAGACACTAACTCAAACTGATCAAAAACAGCAGAGCAACATGCA
>JBBKCR010009185.1:0-12742 GCA_037577295.1 Ladigesia roloffi | reverse complement strand
AATAGAATGTAAGTAACAGAAGAGTGCATCAGAGGTTCTAGTGCCTATGCGCTCTCTCTCTCTCTCTCTCACTGTACCCTCCCCCTTTCTTACTCCCTCCCCTCCCTCTCTTTCTCTCTCTATTCTCTCTTTTTCTCTTTCTCCATACATCTCCCTTTCTCTCTCTTGCCCACACCCTCTCTCTGGCTTTCTCTCCCTTTCTCTCTCTCTCCTACATTCTTTCTCTCTTTCTTTTTTCTCATTTTTTCTCTTTCTTCATCCTGTCACTCTCCTCCTCTCTCTCTCTCTCTCTCTCTCTCTCACCTTCTTTCTCTTCCTCTCTCTTACTTCATCTTCTCTTGCCCCTTTCTTTCTCTCTCTCCCTTTCTATCTCTCTTTCTCTCTATTTGTTCATTCTCTCTTTTACTCTCTCTTTTTTTCTACATCCTAACTGTTGATACGTGCTCCCTTTCTCCATCTCCCAATTTTTATTCATCCTTTCTCTCTCTTTCTCTCTGTCTCCCCCCCTCTCTCTCTCTCTCTCAATTTCTTCATCCTCTCTCTCTCTCTCCTTTCCCCTGTCCCTCTCTCACTCAGCCTGAAATAAAACTGTGCTGTGTGGGCGGAGTGCTCTTTGAGCTGCACAGCGTTCCCAGCCGCCGTACGTTCACTCGCTTGCAATTGTGCTTACCGAGAGGCGAAAGAGCTCTACTTCAAAACACGGGGCTTTTTTGTGCTGTCTGCGCTGAAGATCTGGAGGCTCGTCATCTTGCTTTCATGACAGACCAGCTGTAGCCATTATCCTTTGAGGACCACCTGCCCTGGAGTTGTTTACTGCTTTACTTATTTATTTCATTCCTTTGTTAAATAAAAGCCCAGACTGAAAGGACTACAGGTGTGTGTAGCCTGTGTTCTCTAGGGACTGGGGAAAATCTGCCAAGCCTGGATGACCCCTCGCTGTCACTTAACCTTCAGAAACTCATAACTCCACAGCTCTCAGAATTTCAATTACTGCCTGATTACACGAGGAGGAGGCCCGGCACATTCAGACATGTTCCAGATTCAGAAGCTAGCAGGAGTGTGATATTTTTGTAGGGGACAGGACGAAGAGAGAGAGTGAAAAACTGATTGAGGTAAAGAGAGAGACGGAATGAAGAGAGAGGATGAAGAATGAGAAAAAGAGGGAGGGAAAGAGATAGACTGGATGAAGAGAGAGAGACAAAGTAAATAAAGAGGGAGGAAAGAGAGACTGGATGAAAAGGTAGAGGATGAAGAAAGAGAGAGGATGAAGAGAGAGAGACAGAGAGAGAGAGAGAAGGGGGTGAGAGAGACAGGATAATGAGAGAGAGAGAGAGAGAGAGAGACAGGATAGTGAGAAAGTGTGTGTTTGAGAGAGAGAAAAGAGAAAGAGAGTTACAATGAAAAGAAATAGAAAAGAGTTGTAGAGAGAGATAGAGGGTGAAGAAAGAGAAAGGGTGAAAAGAGAGACAGGAAAACGAGAGAGAAAGAACTGGACGGGATAGAGAGAAAGTGTGTGTGTGTGTGAGAGAGAGAGAGAGATCAGTTCAGATATATTGATTGGCTGCTTCTACAAACAGTAAGTTAATTGATGGCCCTCATCCAAGATTTCACCAAAGATCAGGCATTCCCACCTATCGCATGAGGAACCTGTCAGTAACCCGTCAAACTCAGACAGTTCCACCGTTCTGCCGGATCCCTGCCTGAATGTTTCACGAGACTTACAGCAAAACTAGATCAGCGGCTCCGACAGTCTTGGCTGTTTGATTTCGTGAAAGTTAGCAAATCTTATTTTATTTTGTCTGAACGTTTTCTATAACCTGACGATTCCCGGCTGGTTCAGCACCATTTCAAAAACACCTCCTCCACGAAACCCAGCCGAAGAAGCCGTGACTACATCAAGACGTCCTCCTCAATGCTCCTCATCCTCGTCAACAGCGCAGGAGATGGCGGCTAATGAGAGGAAGTGCCTTAGTGGAGGTTCCTCTTCCGGTGATGGCTGTCTCCAGTGTGGAATGATATGTGTGGGCTTATGCGAGTGTGTGTGTGTGTGTGTGTACCCCCTGTTCGCATGGAGGGACGCACAGCTGTCACCGTGATCAAAGCCCCAGCGCGGCGTGTGTTCTGACGGAGGAACACAGCAGACAGCTTGACATGAGTGCAGCCCAGGCAGCCGGCCCGCTGGGTGCAGCCGAGCTGTCAGCCGGGCTTCTGGAGGAAGGAGCTGCAGAAACACTGGCGCTGGCTGTCAGCTGGATCTGGCTGAGCGACGAAAAGAAGCCTATGAATAAATGAAAGGCGCTCTAGATAAAAGTGGCACGTTTCAAACGCGTTTAATGATCCTTATAGTGAATTTAGGAGGTATTAGGAGGAGAAATGTGTGTCACTCTTGCCGGCTGCGCTTATCGGTTCTACGTGGCTCGTCCAGCGCTATCAGGTCAACACAGGACTGGAGTGGCCCTGTTCGGGTTTGTGGAAGATCAAAAGGAAGGCTGGGCTCACACAGAACTTCTGCAAAGCAAAATCTTTCATACTTATTACAATGCACATTGCATCCTAAAGCAGACACATCCAGATGTCACAGGTGTCTGCTTTTTGCTGAAAGCCATGTTTGGCGTGTCTTTAGGAAAGCATTTGCAACACAATGGGACGCTCTGGAGCAGCTGGTCAGGTGTCAGGGACTGCGGTGGTGAAATATCCTCATGATGAGCAGGAGTGAAAAGCTCTGAAAATCATCAGGAAGTGCTGAAGTGTCCCACTGAACACATTTAGGATCATTTGGAATGTGAGGGTTTATCACAGTTCTCCTGAATTGCTAAAACACTATTCACCTGGTTAGGACACACATTTGCAAAAGTGAATCTCCCATTTACCAAAACTATAAACACAAACTCAAACACAAAACACATTTAGCAGTGTGGTGCACTTTTACCCAGAAGGCTGCACACAGGCTACAGAATTTATACACAACTAACACACTGTTTTCATCAGTTAATCACTAACACTCAGAATTGAAAACACATGTGTTCAATCAGTGATCCCAAGTAGTAAACAGTAGATAAGCCTAGTCAAATGCAAATGGCATGAGTTGATCCAACAATGGAGCGAGACAACAGAAGAGGAAGAGGAAGAGGAAGATGAGTCTGTGTCAGAGGTGGTAGGCCAGGACTAAGACCGAGACGAAGGTCTGTTATTTCAAATGACAAATCGAGCAACTGTCAGAGATCATGTTCTGGTACATGGCTCGACTATTAGAGAGGCAGGGCAACGTGTGCAACCAAACCTAAGCAGGTTCACAGTGGCTTCTATAATCCAGACCTTCAGAGAAGAAAAATGGTAAAAAATGATACTTGTCTCAGTAAGGGGACAATGAACAATAATTTTTCCATGGTACTGTGTTTGAAAACATTTATTGAATTATATTGAATTGGTATATATAAAAATATACCAACTAAATGTTTTTTTTTTAGAACTTTTTTTTTTAGAACTCAACACCAGGAAACACTAATTGTGGATATAGTCCATCAAAACAATGCAATTCGACTGTGTGAAATACAGCAGCGGATTACAGAAGACAATGTAAATTTTGAGGTAATAAGCAGTGTGAGTTCAGGCTGAAACAATTGTATCGTGTACCATTTGAGCGAAACTATGAGAGAGTGAAAGAGCAACGATGTCAGTATGTGCAAGTAAGTAAACTTTTTGACTAAACCCTTTTAGACTAAACTCAGTAACAGAATATATATTGAATTGTCTGGGAAACTGCACATTTACAGAACTAAATGTAGTTTGTTTTTACTGTGTACAGAGAATCTTTCAGCTTGAGCCAATGGTTAGGCCTCATGAATACATCTTCATGGATGAAGCTGGATTCAATCTAGCAAAAAGGAGAAGAAGAGGTTGCAACGTCATAGGTCAATGTGCCATTTTTGAAGTGGCCAGCATGGGGGAAATGTAACTATCTGCACTTCCATCAGCAGGTATAGGGTTCTCCACAGTCATGTTACTGTTGGGCCATACAACACTGAACATCTACTAACATTCCTGGATGGTTTATGGGATGCTCTGCTTGAGCAGGGAGATCGCGAGCAGGCAGAGAATCCTTGGTATGTTATCATTTAGGACAATATGAGCTTTCACCGTAGGTCAAGAATTCGTGATTGGTTTCAAAATGAGCAGCATTTTATGAACGTGTTTCTTCCACCATACTCTCATTTTTTTGAAGAATTTTTCTCGGCATGAAGATGGAAAGTGTATGACCAAAACCCACACACACAGGCAAATCTACTTCAAACAATGAATGGAGCATGTGGTGAGATAGGAGTGGAATCATGTCAGGACTGGTTTCGGCATGCTAAAGGATTCTTTCCTCGATGCCTTGCAAGGGAGAACATAGCCTGTGGTGTGGACGAAGTCCTTTGGCCTGACCCAGCACAGAGGCGTGATGCGGACGCAGAATAAATTATGTTACAGTTTTTCTTAGTTGTTTACACACAATTACTTGTACTTCAGACACAATCACTACAACATGTAACTGATGCACCAACACCCCGCAACCAATTCTTCTAAACTACAAGCACAAATCCTGCTTTACACTCAAAATGCAGTTTTAAAACACACTTTTTACAAAACACTACACACAGTTCTCTGCATTAGGCACAATTTTCAAGAGAAAAATCTCTTGTTTTCACAAGAAAAACACTGTCATTTAAAATTGTAAAGTAATTTGCCTACTTTGCATACTAACTCATTACAGGGGTAAACACCTACCACATATAATTGCAATTAAGAATTAGAGCTTTAACAAAGGGCAGCAGGTGAGCTCTTCTGCTTTGGTGCAATGGATGCCAACACTGGAAACAGAGCCAGAGGAGAGGAGGAGGATGGGGAGGATGAGGATAAGAAAGGCTAAGGAAGAATTTGATCAAAGCCACTGTAGTTGACCATGTGGTCAACAACGATCTAACCATGAGGGGGCGGGGCAAAGAGTACAGCCAGATTTGAGCAGCTACACTGTAGACTCAATAACCCAGACTTTCTGAAATGAAAATATGTAAGAAATCTCACTGTACTCATGAAGTACATTACTGTAGTACAGTGCTGCCTGTGGACTGTTCTGTATTTGGGAATTGTTTTCCCAATTTTTTTTGTAACTGTATTCAGTAAATTCTTCTATTTGTACCAGTAAACCACAGTATCTGCAACTCTGTGCTGGTTGGGATAAACACTGTGTACATTATTTTAATCTATTTTAATCAAACTTTTTTGCTGCAGTTCTTTTTTGTTTTCATGTGATTTTTTGGTTTTATTGAGAACACAAGATTAAATGATTTAAATAAAAATTTGTTTCCCACTATCTCAGTGTTTTGTACATATTTATGTAGTGTGTAATCGTTGCTAAGTTGTGTTGGAACATTGGTTGGTTTTGTGTGTTTTTGGTCCCTCCCTCAAGAAATGTGTTTTAGCAATTCAGAAAAACTGTAAAAATATATGGGGTGCAGCTGGAGAGGTGGAGCTCTATCGATCAGTGGTCCCCAAACCCCAGGCCATGGACCGATACCGGTGCGTGGATCAATTAGTACCGGATCACCCAGAAATTAATAATTATTTCCATTGTATTTATTATCTGAGTCTGAACAACCTTTTATCTGAAACTTTTTTATTTTGAAAAATGGTTACACTTCATTCACTTGAGCGCCAAAAACAGAGACTGTTACGAGGAAGTTGCTAATAAAGTTGCATAAGAGTACACAGTAGATTCACGTTTGTTATTATATTCACAATATAAACAATCTATGTATTATAGAAAACATCTTTGGGATGAGTTGGAACAATGGAAACTTCACTGAAGTCCTTAGGGATGAGTTAAATGAATGAAAGCTCAATGAAAACTTTCGGGATGTGTTGAAGTGATGAAGCTCCACCAATGGAGTGTAGCCCCACTCAAGTTCTTTGGGATAAGTTAGAGGAATGAAGCTTATTTGAAAACCTTTGGGATGGGTTGGAGTTATAAACTCCACTAACCATTTCTGAGATGATAAAATCTTTGTGAAGCTCCACTGAACAAATATAGGAGGTGGTTTACATATGTAACTCAACGAAAACCTTTTGAGGAGGAGTTGTAGAGCAGAAGCACCCATGAGCTGCTTTGAGATCAACTTCTTCCTTCCAAACTGGTCAACACAGCAGCTGGATTCAATTTGCTCTTCCAGATCCAACATCTTTTGTAAAGATTTCCCATAAGAGTTACATTATATTCTTATACATTAATGCCAAAAGTAAATATGACAAATGACAAATTGTGTTTAGTTCTGCCAATGTATTGGGAAATGACTTTAGAAAAGAAAAAAATATTTGAATAAAGAAAATTGAATAAAGAAAATATTCCTTCCTTCAACATTAAGTCTGAATGTTTCGGATGTTTCTCTTTCCAGGATTTAAATGAGAAGGGTGAGGACTCCCTTCTGAGAAGAGGCTTTAAAGAAGAAGGCCTTGTTAAGATACAGTGGTGTACAAGGAACTGTGAGATTTCCAAAATAGATGAAAATTGTATTTTTTTGGCGGCTGTGAAAACATCTGTGATTACTTTCCAATGTGGAGAGCTGTGGTGATGCAATGTGTCGACAGAGGTTTTATCAAGAAGTCCCAAGAATCAGCAGAAGCAGGAAAGCGTCATGACAGCAAATGTTTAAAGGTTCCCATGTGTTCTATTTCTGAATTAGCCACAACTACTGCTTACTGTCCAGTTCCAAAGAGAGAGAGAGAGGCAGAAAGAGAAAGTGAGAGAGAGAGAGAGATGGGGCGGGGTGAGATAGAAAGTGAAATTGTGAGAGAGAAGAAAGAGAGAGAAGGGGCGAGTAAGAGAAAAAGAGAGAGAGTGTGTATGAGAGAGAGAGAGAGAGCGAGGGTGAGAGAGAGGGAGTGAAAGAGAGTGAAATTGTGAGAGAGAGAGAAAGAGAGAGAAAAAGAGAGTAAGCGAGAAAGAGAGAGAGAGAGTGTGTGTGTGAGAGAGAGAGAGAGTGAAAGAGAGAGAGAGAACGAGAGAGATTAGTTGGGAATTACTGTAACTTTGCCAGGTTTCTTTATCCCTGGCTGAGTGCTCCAAGCTCTGAGGAAAAACAGGCTTGACGTCCTTAAGCATCGTTCCAATATCCCTGCAGCCATACACCTCATATACCAGCAGCATCATAAACGCTCGTTTCATCGCTCTGAAGGTGTGCGATTGCTCTCGGCTGGTCTTGCGTCATCTTCTGACGCTCTGCGGTGGATTTCCCTGCTGCAGGTTCGAAGAACACACGGCTGAGTTGTTTTGAAGGGAATCAGTTCGCTGTGGCCTAGCAGCTCTGGTAGGACGCCAGAGACACTAATTCTTTTATACGGACAGTCGGATTGATTGTTTTAATCTAGCGCTCATCTCTCTGTGTATCTTTTATTCATGCGCCTGAGGACAATCCTGCCAGAGACTCTGAAATGTAAAGGGGGAATTAAAAAAAGCAAAGCTCCCCAATTTGACTATGATAATAACCGTCCTCAGAGCAATCCCGGCGGCGCAGGACAGCGTCTGTTTGGAATATTATGTCCTTCTGAAATATAATGGCCATCCCATTTTACAATCCATATGTTTGATTGGGCTCTGGCCGAATGGCTAGAGTCGTTTTCCAGCGTTGCTGATGAAGGCTGAAAAGGTGTTACATCAATTTGAGTCGCTGTGAGGGAGTTATTGAAGGTTATCGGTAAAGAGGTTTATGTGTAATGAAAGGTCCTCTGGAAGCAGGCCACCAAATCTATCAGCCTAATCACCCCCAGGGTCAGGGGCCCTGAAAGAGGCATTCTAGGAAAGTGTTCCTCCAATTAAAAGCCCAGACATCAGTTACAGAAGAAGAAAGAGGCTCTGTAGTGAGTGTGACTCCTATAGCAAGACTGCCATTGTCAGTTTAACCGACAATGTCATGAATAAAGCATAATCCGGCGACTTCTTTATTTGTTTAAATAAATATGCCTGCTACAACTGAACAGCACTTTAAATCATGGACTCAGATCCTACAAGAACAGATAAATGCTCCCGTCCTTGGAAATGACTTTGTTTAATGGATTTTAAAGTCCTATTATCTGTGCAAACCCCAAGTTAATTAAATTACCTTTAGGATTGGGGGGGAGCCAAACAAACAATTTGTGTAAAAAATCAATGTATGCTGGGAAAATGTGGGAAATGCCCCCTTGAGGGAAATATGAAGATTCCTGTACAGACTTACACACAGCTGGGCAAAGTAATGTAACAACAGTGTATTTGTTTTATGGCTTTCAACTGGACAACTTGGCCTGCTATAGAGAGAAGAGAACCTTCTTGTTAATCTTGCATCAATCAGTTTTAAAGGACATGTTGTTTATTTAGAAAGTCAAATTATTTCAAGGCTTTGCATTTTCTTATTAATTTTGCATCGGGAGTATAAAAGTAAATTACATCAGGGGTTTACGTAAGTGTTACGCAAGTGTGCACTGACATAAATTGTACGGAGATGTGTGACAGTTTTCAGTCTCCACATCTCACCCCAAAACAACCCCCCCTCACTCCCAACCTACCCCGGGACCAGGGCCGAGACACAGAGACATGTTTAATTTCCGTGCGTACCAGTTTATTCTTGCAGTTACTCATTAGAGTACCAGAGCAAATTAAATGAACTATATATTGTTGCTGTCGGACCAAAACCTCATATGTCCAAAAAAGCTATATTTCAGGAAACTCAAAAATCGACATATATTCTACATAATGTATATTGTGCTATCAAATTTGGTAGAACTATTTTCAACACTTTTGATTGGTTAAGTATTTCTAAATTATACAGATCTGTGTGGAGACTAGGGGTGGAGCCGAATCCGAATCTGGTATTTGGAAAGGCACAAATGACGTGGTTTTTTTTATGAATATGGTGTTCAGACAAATACTTAAAAAAATATTTGTATTCGGGAAACCACGCCCCCCAGGACACGCTCGCGTTTAGGAGCAGATTCTCCGCCCCCCAGTCCCAGTCTGGTGTTACAGGGAATAGATACTCGATTTCAGTTCCGGCGCCATGGAGGGGGATTCGAAAGCATTACTTTTGAATCATGCATTGAATTAAATATGCATGGTAAATCCCATTTCACCTACAGGAACTGGATTTGAATTGGAATGTCAGGTTACAGAATTCAAATTCATTCCAAATCTAAAATAACAGTGAAACAGCGAACATTAAATATTATCCCCATTATCTGAACTGCTTATACATAACCAGGTCAGAGTCATTTCAGTCCAAGTAGAGCTTTATTGCCCCCCCAGCCATATGATTTAAGCACACAGTGAGACCAAACCTGGAATTGGTCCTGGACAGTAAGAGTTTACCTCAGTGGTCATAAGGCAAAAGATCGATGTTCATCGTGTGTTCATTTTCGAATCTGCACAACTTTGATTAAAACACCATTTCCCAGAATTCCATGCCGGGTGAAGGTTCATAACCTTGTGAGACTGAAGGATTCTTGTTAGCCTTGTTTTAATTGGTTTTGATGTTGTTTTGTGCTTGTTTGGATCAGTTTTCTGGTTCAGTTCTTGACTGTGATATTAATGGAGTCCCAGTTAAACTGGAAATGGTTGAGAAATGTGACATTTTTGGGAAACCTCCATAATGGACCGTTTTGGTGAACCAGTTTCTACAGCTCCAAACACAGTGCAGTCCATGAACATTGTGGTGAATCTGTTCATGGATGGACCTAACAGAGCAACTTCCCTGCTTATCTTCAGTGATGCTGAGGAGATTTTAGGCCTTTATTTTTTCCATGCAGTAAAAAGTGAGTATTTGAATGCTTCATAAAGATGTGAATATTTGAATATCTGATGAAGCAAAAAGTGAATAAAATTCGTGAATGAACACAACGTTTTATTTAGTTTGAGACATCACGTTGTGGTAGCATTTATTAAGTCTTAATCATATACTGGTATAATCAAGAGTTTTTATTTCATTTTCATGGCACCAGTATCCGTTTTATATGGCTCGTTTATTATTTATTATGTGTTCACTCGAAGTTTGAAGTGTGTTTTACTATGTAATCTTTAATAAAGGGCCGGGCACGTTAATGTGATTAATAACACAACCATGCTATATATATACACACACAAACACATTGTCAAAAGAAGACCCCAGTTTTTCCGTTTTATTTTAATTTAAATTCAAGCGGTTAAGTTTCTCATTGTTCATTCTGAGGAAAGTTCCTCCAGCGCTGCGGCTCTTATCGGCGCTCTGCTTTCTCTCTTCTGTCCTATTCCTCTTAAAGCAGCTCGCTGGGTTCAGTCTGGACTCTTCTGGACTATTATCCAGCTCTCCATCCTGTTCTGTTTTCTGAGGTCGTTCTGGCAGAACTGGGACTTATGTTTTGGGACACTATCTTACTGTAAGACGAACCAACCATCTCGGAACAAACCCGAGGTCCTGCATAGAGCTCCAGAATTATTTCCCACATCTGGGTGCCCTCACCATTTTTAAATCTCTCGCAGTTCAACTCTGTCCTTTGTTCCATATCATGATATTTTCTGGACTTGAAGTGTTTGAAATAAAAAATAATAATAATAAAAAATGTAAACACTTGTGGGGCTCTAAAACTTCTGACTGGTTGCTTGAGTATGCATGTATGTGTGTGTGTGTATTTATATATATATACTGTTTATTTGTTACAAAATGGAATCGTTTTACCTGTTACATTTCTTAATTATTTACACTCATGGGCGTGTTCTGGTCAATGTATTTTCTCAGTCATGGTACAGCGCTAAACAACAGAGACTTGTTTGCTCCATTTACAGATGCTTCCTGTGGGTGTCCAGGCCGAGGCTGAACTTCAGTAACCCATCAGTCACTGCAGTGAGTGAAGTCCTCGGGCGGACACGATGTAGCGCTTCATCATGCAGCAAAAAACTCTCCTCAGGATCACTCTATCGGGGCTGAATATACCTGTCAGTCTCGCTGCTGAGACAGGTTCCTCACGCAGGGCATCCGCCTCCATCCTGTCCAAGGCAGCTGTCAGCCGTGTGTTACATGAAGTTATTTACTCAGTCTACTTGGTATAAGTAAGTGCCTATGATATTTGGCCCTTTCCTCGATTGCTTGCTCTGTATTTAGAGTGATGATGCTGCTGTATACACACTAATGCTGGAGAAGGGACCCATTGATGTGCGAATGAGATCCAGTGAATGAAGGTGCATGGTAATATGTATTTATAGCAGGAATGACCTATGTTGTCAGGGACGATTGCGTATTTTCAACTTTTTTGATTTGAAATGAAGCCTTACGGCCTGTGAGTACCTTTTTCACATTTTCATCAAAACCTCAATAACCGGAGGAGATGGAGAAAAAAATGATTTTCCTTTTCGCTGTTATGTCGTTTGCGTTATTGTCGGCTCATTGAGGCTCTGCCCATTTAATTTCAAGGCCGCTCTGGAGCTTCACGTCAGCCGAAGGAGCGCTGCTGTATGCATTTTTTATGATAAGCAGTGAGAAAGCGTGCACAGGGGATAACTATGGCATTAATAAGGACCCGGCGGTTCAGGCCTGAGTGATTTATCCCGGCTGTTATGTAAGTGTATCATAAACCAGGAGCCAGCTTGTGACTGCACGCCATTACTCTTTCATATTCGAGTGAAATGCACAGAGAAGCTTTGGGGGTCCAAACATGCTCACACTCGCATTTACTCCTCTGTCTTTCACTTTGAGACTTTTTAGACACCATGTCTTCAGCTCCTTTTCTAAGGGTAAATTTACAGGATGACGATGTGAACAGAAGACGCAAAAGTGGCATCGCGTCTTCACTTTTTATTTCGCGTTCAGATGAGCGTTTTCGGGAGGAAATCTGCGTGCATACGGTGACGCAAAACAGTGTAGAAATCGATTGGGTATGCATGCCAGACGACTAGGTGGTGCTGTGATACACTAACACAAACGCCGCCATGCCTACGTGCATGCGTAGAATCTTCGTATTTCTCGTCACTGTGCCGCGAAATCAAAAAATATTCTGTACATTTGTAGTAACGACCTCTGTACATTTATTATGGCTCCCAGAGTAGCCTGAAGGTCCGAAGCATGGATGAAATCCAACATGTTTGTTTACTGCGTGACGTAAACGCCTACGCGACGTGAGCAGAACAGCAGATCTGAGCCAAGCAAGGGTGGTTTGAGATTTTTGCGTTTTCAAGCCCCTAAAACGCCGTCACCGTGTAAACGAAAGGCACTTCCGATAAAATATTTAGTAGTTTTTACTCGCAAGCTTCTTGTAAAAGGGCCCTTATACTGCATGCCATTAATGATGGTTCGTTCTTGAACGATTCGTTCATTTTGAACTAATCTTTAATGTGACTCGAGAACAATGAGTCATCTTGTACGAGTGATTCGTTCAGTCTTGCATGCGCATTTGCGGTACATCCTATAGTTTCTGTATTGGAATTATTGAGTCTCAAACCCGAAGACTCGAGAGATGAACTATTCAATTCTCTTTCCGGCTCAGGCTGCATTGGTTAACATTACGGGGCTGTCGCGTGATGAACGTACAACTCAAACCCGAAGACTTGAGATTAGAACTAATCAATTATCTTTCCAGCTCAGCCTGCATTGGTTAGCTAAATGGGCTGTCAGGTGATGAACGATCGACTAAAACCCGAAAACAGATAAGAGGCGAGGTGAGTGTATCATAGATTAAAGACACAGGTAAACAATGAATGAAACTTTTC
>JBBKCR010009157.1:0-12745 GCA_037577295.1 Ladigesia roloffi | reverse complement strand
GGGGGGTAATCTGGACGTGCCTGGGACGTGTTTTTACTTTGAAAGGCTGGATCCCGTCCACTTCCATTAAATGACTACTAGACTGCTGAAGCTAAAGCTAATAATCTGCGTTTGTGTTCTGCTGAGAAAACAAATTCACCTTCGACTTGGATGCTCTGGGGGTAAGCAAGTAAACATCACATTTTCATTTTTGGGTGAACTGTTGCTTTAAGGAGCTAATTAACCTCTCCTCGAGACGTGGAAAGGAACTGGCCTCTTCAGGTATCTCGAGGAAATGAGGAACTTCCTCGGGACAATAGTGGAACTGAATATGGGGAACGACGCCGACCATGCGACATGCGGGACAGGGGACCTGAGGATCATGGATCTGGGTAACAGGGCGAGAAACCCCAGGGAGGGAAAGACACTCACCGAGACGAAGACAGAGATCCAAGCTCTCCGGTAAAACTAACAAACACTATCAGGGAAATAGAACAGGAACAGGAGCCAAGAACATGAATAGGGGACTCTAGTCGAAGACTAACCCTACCTCGAGTACATAGAGGAATCGGCTAGTCTCCGACATCATGGAGCTAATTAAAACCTCTCCTCAAGACGCCGAAAGGAAATGGCCTCTCCAGGCGTCTCGAGTAGACAAGGATCCTCCTCGGCACAATAAGGGAAGTGTAACAGGGTCCTAATGACCAGCGCCGACTGTGCGCCATGCAAGACAGGAACCGAAGGGAGAGAGCTCGGACCTGAAACACAAGACAGGGAAAACATGGGAGACCAAGACAAACATGAACATGGGACCAGAACCACAGGGAGACAGAACAACGTGGGGCACACAACGAGAACCAGGAGGGGGAATAACACCACAAGAACAAGACACGACAGAAATGAAAACCACACAGAAATGACAAACCTAAAAAGACATGGAGGTGTAACAAATGAAGCTTCAGCGATCCTAGAGACAAACGGGATATAACTGGGACTGGGAGAAACGAGGGGCAGGTGTGTCAGGTCAAACAGGGACGCAATTCAAATCAAGGGGATACACTGGATAGGGAACGAGGGGACCTAAACATGGTGGACAAAAAAAAAGGGACAAACAGGAAAAAAGGGATCAGGAAAGGGGACAGACACAGGCGGAACGGTGCAGCCATCCCAAACAGTCCTCCTCCCTCTCCACTAATATTAAACCATCTGTAAACACACTTCGTCCATGCTGCTTACTCTCCCTTAATATTTCTCCACCCTGTTGCCAGTGTTTTAGGACATATGGAGATTCCTTTATTGGCTTCAGCCTCCTTCTCCTAGTCTAGTCAGTTTTGTTTCAGATGATGCTTCTTGCCCTGAAAAGGCTCATCTTTGCAAAAATTGCATTGCATGGTTTGAGAATGAAGCACAAAAAAAGAGTTCCAGTCGGTAACACTTTACAATAAGACTGCCCTTTTAAAGGATTTATGAATGATTCATAACCAGGTTGTTAATTAGGTTGTAGACAGTTTATAAATCATCAATGAGCAGTTTTAAACAACAACTGTCAGCTGATTTTTCCAAACAGTGAGTCTACATCATCTGTTTCAACTCAGGATTTATAAATATTAATAAGCAAACTAAATAAGAACCCAAATAAAAACCTGATTATAAATCTTTCTATCCTTTTCTGAGGGGAGTTTAACCATGAAGTGGTACCAGTCCAGTCGCTCATTCATGAAGACGTTTCAACAGTAAAAAAATAAACAATAAAAAAATTGGCCGTGATCGTGACTGAAGGTGGTGGGTTTGGAGTGGGTGAGTGTACCTTGAACAGCGGGTGATGCAGAGAGCTGAAATTGGTGTAACAGGGAGTTAGTGTAATTACACCGCTCCCTCTACAACCCCCATAGCTTACTCAAGCACCTGTGCTGAGGTTGCCTGGATACAAAGAGGCCTTCTCTCTCTGATTTGTTTTTACACTCTCTCTCTCTCTCTCTCTCTCTCTCTCTCTCTCTCTCTCTCTCTCTCTCTTTTTCTCTCCACTTCTCTCTCTCCCTCTCCCTCTCTCTCTCTCTTTCTCTCTCTTTCTCCCTCTCTCTCTCTCCTCACACTTCTCCTGTGTCCAGACTATTTTTTTCTTCTGTCAACCTGATTTTCTTCTCATTTTTCCCTTCCTCCTGTCTCCAGAGACAGATTGAAGTCGGCCGAGAGATTTCGGTTAGGTTTCTTAACGACCATTTCCATTTCAGTGCAATCGCCCCTCAAACTTGAAATTCAGTCAGTGTCTCTTTTTTTCCCCTCCCTTTTTTTGTGCCGAAGTGATTTATGGTGTTTGGTAGTCTAGTGAGGGATCCCCCATCCTGCAGTACAGCTTCTCTTGATTAAACGGATTTAACTTTTCTTTCCCACCACACCCAGTGCTCTTTGCTGTCTTATCTTTCCCTTTGTTTTAACGCACTGGGACCCCGGCTGTGTTTCAAGCTGTGCCTTTTGTTTGGCATGTGCTCGGCATGGTTGAAGGAGCCTCCAACTTTCGTCATGTCTTCTCAAGGGATTTACTCACAAATGGATAGGTAGGATTTTACATGCATCTACTGTGAGGACAGATTATATTTTCATGTCTTCGAAAGGGACCAGTCTGATGTACCATGTACAGTATCATTGACATTGGTTGCATCAATCTCTTGATACATATGAATTATTATATTCTCGTTGTTATAGTCATACAAAAAAAATTTGATTGATTGAATACTAATTAAATACATTGGAGAAGAAATCAATTGTGAAGGTTTTTCTGGTATATTGATGGATCTTGCCCTGGTTACCAATCAATTTGTAACAAACTTCACTTAAGTCAACACAGTAAGATTGTTATCAGAAAAATTTGAGTTCAGGGAAGAAACCACCAACAATGAGAAATTAATTTCATACTCATGTATTTACAAAACCATTTACATACACCCTTGTCCCCTTGTCCCCATACAGCCAAAATGTACACCCATAGATGAAGTCCATCAGAGTAAAACATGCCCTCAAGTTTTGGCAGTACAACTCCTGTATAAGTATTTCCTTTGGAGTCCCATCTGAAGGGGGTGGTTGACACCAGATTCCTTCTGGCGAACACTCCAAGGAGGACCAGGAACCCTCAAAAGCACAAACAAAACAGAAACAAACAAACAAAAACAAACCTGCCTCATACAGCAGGCGGGGTGCCCATTAACCACCACAAAGTACACAGAGTACACTGTGAAACCAGGGACCGCATTACTCACATGGACCAGGAACACGCAGGTTTGCATGTAGGTTAATAGGTGGGTTTAGCTGCTGCTGCTGCCTCTGGTTGCCAAGCCTAGCTTCCTTGGCGCCTTTTATGGAGGAAAAAGAGATGAGCTACAACCACTCAGCGCCGCCGTCTCAGCAAAAATAAAAAACTGCACCCAATCATTAAAACTTACAGGTGAGAGATTGCATCAGGACACTAAACCCAGACTCCTCCCCTCATCCCCACAACAGCTCCTAATGCTTAGACCTAATTTATGTGAATTTATATCATAAGAACCTAATTAATTGACTTAGTTACCTCAGACCTCAGTGTCTGGACTGTGACTGCATGTTGATCTTTTACTGTATCCTGTAATTCAGTGTTTATATTCCTGCCTCTTTTTGTCAACCCTGTCTGGCCCTTTTGTTCTGTTAACTGACAAAGTTTACCTTTCTGGACTAATTTGGATTCTACTCTTGGATTCAGATCTTTGCTATGACAATTCAGAGTTGTCTGCTTATCTTTGCCAATATTTGTTTTTGATCAAAAGAATAAGAACTAAAGAGCGCACCTGATTGAAAACTGCATGCTCTAATTTTAGAAAGAAAATCAATTTTGAACTTGTACAAGCCGCACCGCATCATAAGCTGCATGTCTCTCGTTGTAATATGAGATATCTACACAGATTATTATGTTGCGTATGGTTTTCTATTGAACAGTGTACAAACAACATTCCATCTCCTAACGACCGGTAAAAATATACATGGTCTATATACTGCAGCCTACCAGGAAAAGTTATTAATCACCCTTTTCATCTTCCTTATCTCCATTATGGGCGGAGGAGGCCTTAGGAGGCCACTCTCGGACTCTCTCGGGCTCGCCCTGGGGATACGAGTCTAAACACCCATCACAGACACAGGCGAGATGCGCATAGAAGTTATCAACCCAAAACAAGCCTATAAAATGTGTGCCTTCCCAAACGTCCGTCCGCAAATCTGTGTCTGGCGCTGGGTCTGGTTACGAGGCAATATGTTTTTGGCGGCATGAAAAAAAAAAGCATTAGAGTCACCGTATATTTAGCCACAGGCTTAAAAAAAAAAGAAAAAGGGCCTCACAATGGCTGTTCTACTAGTGGAAAGGAAATCAATTCCTCTGTTTTTTTGTCCTGTAATAATACAGGCACATTTTCTTTTTAATTTAATGGAAGTTTTTACTTTTAAAGTTGTTTTTTTTTATGAGGAATGTGTGCAGCACAGTGGTGCACTGGATTAATTTTGATTCAATGCTAGGAAGAGCACCTGACAGTCCTTTTGGGACTTGGCAGAACTTTCAGGATAATCTTTGCCCATGAAATTTAGGGGAGAGGGTATGTAGGATAGGTGAGCGGTGAGGAGAACAAACATCAATTTTACATCTTTGTGTTGAAATCAGATTTGACTAATTGTTAGTAACTTTAACAAAGCTGTGAAGAATCACTCCGTGCATACCACATCTTCCACTCAAGGAAACCAGAGTCAGTGCTAGTCAACAGAAGCCTCCTCCTTCTCCTCCAGTCTCTCTCTTTCTTTCAGTTGCCTGCCCACTCTCTCACTCTAACATGCATCGAACCCCCTTAACCTCTCACACACAATACGCTGGCACAGATAAGACACGTGCTTCACTATTTGGGATTGTGGTAGTGGAGGCCTTTCTTGCTATTCTTCGCACAGAATTGTAATTCTGTACTTCCCAGGTGAGCTTCCTTTATCTTACATGCAGTACCAGACTCATCAACATGTGCCTCGCTAACCCTGTCTCTCGCTTTGGACAAACAAAATTAATCTGTACTTTTTGCACCCTGAAAATTAGTAAAATGGGATTTCAACAAATAAAAATGGTTTAAATAAAAGGCGAAAGTGGTGTTTACTCTTGTACACAATCACTGTTTGCTGCTCTTTCACTTGGAGCACCCCCACTCAGCTTCTCTCTGGACCCCCTCCCTCTGCAGGTTATCCCCACACACTTGTGGGCGGAGCCTATCCAGGATGTTCTCCCAGGTTCCAAGATCATTTTTTTTCTAAGACCCCAAATAAAAGAAAATTTGGTTATAACAGTTTATGAAATACCATCAAAAAATACTTTCTGTCCAGACATATACTGATATAACCTGTCATCACAACACTTGTCAGCATCTGATGTCTGTTATTACTATCACATCATGCTACATTGCAAGTGTTTTTACAGCAAACATCATGACATAGTTTTTAGTAATGCAACACAAACTGTCCATGAAAGCAAGTAAGATCCTTCTATTAATTATTTCAGTAGCCTCATACAATAATGGTAAACTTCCGGCTTCCTCTTTATTATTAAGTATGCCTAAAAACTGTGTAATAACACATTAAAAATGCACGCAACAATAATGTAGCTCCATGTAGTTCATGTATTCACTGTTACAGGTGGCTACAGTAACAATCTTTATTTTATACCACATGTATTAACTTCAGTATGCAATTGCACACGTTCATCCCATGTAATTGCATGAGTAAATGCATATTAAATGTATATTTAAATGTGTATTTACATAAGCTGTACAAATGTCATTCATCTGTAACACTGAATACATGACTAGTATTTACAATCTTTGCATGCCTTGTATACAATTACCCAGTTATTACACACTTAATATAAAATGGGTCCAAATACAGCTGCCACAACATGCTGATAGGCTGCTTTTAGATTAAATAAAACCTCCCATCTCCAACCTCCGAACTCTCCTGCATAACATTCCTTCCTGGCTGGGTTTCTGGCTGATTTTACCTGTATTTACCCTCAGGGTCGCAGTGGCTGTAATGACCTCTTCATTCAGTGCTGTGCGTTTGTGGTCTTTTGTTTTTTCCATTGTGTCACACACTCACGCTTCCGCACCCACATGTCCATTTGCTCAAAAAAACGAACACCTGACACTAATCAGGGCTGAAATCTGGTCTAAAGTAGGAGCTGAGTGTTCAGCAGATGTTCTGAGAGGATGAGAGAGAAGCAGAACAGATTTCAGGAGAGAGGGAAAAGATAGAGAGAGCAAGGAGAGAGAATAAGAGAGAAGAGGGGAGGAATTATTGGTCAGGAAATATTTCTTTTCAACCTTTATTTCTTCTGCTGTGGATTGAACATGAATCATCAGAACAGTCAATCTCCTTTCATGATCCATGGTCCAGTTCTCATCATAGGCACTTTTGGTGAACGGGGTTAGCATGGGTAGTCTGACTGGTCTGCAGCCCCACACAGCAGAGGGCACTGCACCTAGATCCTGAAACTATCTATCAGAAACAGCATGAAGGTTTTCAGCTATTTGTGCTACAGAAGCTCTTCTGTGGGATCAGACAGACTAGGTCATCGCTCCCCACACACTATTGAGCCTCATTAAGGAATCCTTAAATTACCATCTTTCCCACTTCCTCTCCTGTACAGGGAGCCACTGTAACCAGACCATCATTGTTATTCACTTTACTAGTTTTAACATTGCGGTTGATTGGTGTAGGTTAACTCCTACCATTAATGATAGTTTCAGGTTAGACTGATTTTAAAATGACACAAAATGATGCAAGATTCAAGATTCTTTATATGTCACATACATAGTTATACAGCATTCGTAAAATGCGCCCCTGTATTGATCCATAACACTGTGCAACAGAGTTATCCAATATTATAAAGAGAAACTTTGAAATGCTGAACTAAGATAACAAATCGAAGGAACGAAGGAAAAAGAAGGAATATTCCAAACAAAGATCACAAACATTACAAACAGAAGCAAGATCAGTGCAGTGTGCAAAATGTATATCAATGTACATCAGTCCTGTGTGTAGGGCGGTCAATCAGAACAGAGATAACACAGTTAATGAAAATAGCCTTTAACTCAAAGGGAATTGACAGTGGTTGTGAAATAGTTGTGTGAAAGTGGTTTGCATGTTTTTAGATCACAAATGTACATATAAGTTGAGATCAGGAGAAATTGTTTTATGTGGCCTTTTTAGGTTCAGGTCATGTAGTTCAGAAAATATATGAAAACAAACACGCACACTCACATAAACAGACACACATACACAACTGCATTGTTGTAATTCCCACCACTTGCTGCTCGTCACCGGCCAGGACTTCGAGTCCATGTCATTTCCCTATAACTGGGATCCTGATGGCCTGCACAGTTATGTACTACCCACAAAACCCGCCCCCATCCCTCCCCCCTCACCCAAAACCTCAGTTTTCCGAAGCTTCCTTCTTCCACTGCGCTGGGCATAAAAACACTGTTATTTGCCCTCAGTTTCCCCTCACTCTCCTCACTCCCACCCATATCCCTCCCCACTGCATTCCAGTATGTGTTTGTGTAGAGAGAGGAGGGTGGCACTGTTGCAGAGGGAACAGCCAACGAGTCTTTTAAGGACTTTGGCTGGACACTGTAGGCATTTCTGACCAGGCAGTGGCCAGTGGGTGGGTTTTCAGAAGAGTGGGGAGATGCCACGCTGGGCACAAAACAGGAAAACAGAAGTCTCGGGTCTGTGAAGGGTCAGGTTTCTCGATCAAGTCTCATGGAAACATATTTTGAGGTCAGTTGGTCAGTCAGCAAGAACCAATACTAATTAATGTAAACAGCAAGCAACAAACCGTTCTTTCCTCTTGTAAAAAAAAGAGGGGAACCTGACATTTGCCCAGACAAGATTTATGGTGATGTATGCCTCCAGTTCACACCATCCTATTAGCTGTTAGCTACAGTACAATGCTGTGCAAATATTTTAAGCCCTCATTTCTTCACAGTTTGCTTTCAAAGAGAAAGACAGTCTTGTATTTTTAATGTAGTCTTGAGGAGAAGTTCTCCAGGGTTCCTGAGGCACTCCCATTTCTTGAACCTAATCAATGTGTCGTTTGTTAAATCACACAGTGATGCATGAATCCTCCAGTCAGAACAAATAACATCTAACTGAACCAGTGAGGAAAAAGGTGTAGATGATTCCAGATGATCAGGCGGTGATCAGTATACTGGTGGTGCTGAATGCTGAGTGGTTGGAGCAAAACTGGTACAGTAAAACATTTGTTCCCATTTCTTTCATTTAATCGACTCGATGGGCCAAAGATAAAACAGTTTGTCTGGCTTATAGTATTTTTTACGCCATCAGGGTGATTCACGGCAAAATAGAAAGAAATGAGGGTGAATTAAGATGTTTGAACAATGATAATGTAGGCCATAATCAGCACTACAAACTCCCCTTACTCTAAACGACTTCACACACTCTAGCAATCATCCCCCTCCCGTCCAGAGGGTCATAAAGGGAATTCATTACGAGTAGAAATACATTAGCCTACATTATTGGAGCCCAATCAGAGGTGCTGCTGATTGCAGTTAAGGGTGCATCCGCTCTTCCTTTCCTCAGGCCTGCTGTTTAAATGTGACTCACTCTGACGTTAACATGGAGAAAAAAAGGGGAGAAAAAAATACTCAGCCTGAGCTGATGATGTCAGTGAGTGGATTTGCGGGGAAGCTAGTTGTCTCCTTTTTTTCCTTTGCTTTCGCTGGCTTTGGCTTAACCTTAGAAGGCTGTGTTTGAAGAGAGGGTCCGCACGCCAGGGCTCGAGTGGAGCTCTGAGTGCGACCTTTTCCAAGTCCTGCTCTCGGCTATGCTGACACGAATACACACACACACCCACACACACCCACACACACACATACAGATGTACACACCTCTAACAGGCAGGCCTGTGGGAGGTCAATCTTACACACACACACATCAGTGTGTGCACAGATACACACTCTATGTGTCAATGTGTTTATCGCTATCCACCACACATTAGATGTAATGCTGATAACCATCAAGAAGATACGGATAGTACCACAGAGGAACGTAATTAGAAAACCAATTAACTTAAAACTCAATAGAAGCCTTTGCTGGACACATATAATAGACACCTGCTTGTCCAATGTTTCTTCAGAAATCAAGGGTGTTAATAGGTAAGATCTGGGAAGATCTTTGGGAAGGCCATTAGATGTTGAGGCATTTCTATGGTGATGATATACATAAACCAGGGGCATTTTTAATGTTAGAGGGATGCGTGAGTGCACACCTCATCCTTTTAAGGGGTGGGGGGGTTTGGAAACCCCTGTTGAACCTTGAATGCTCGGATTTTCATCGTGTACTCTTCTATACATTTAGGAGAGTGGATTCTTTCGAAAAAGATTCAAGATACAGCGCTGGGAAAGTAATTGTTCATGTTAAATGTGGGGGGGTCCAAATGAATAATTATGAAATGTGAGGAGGGCACATACCCCTCTGGTTGAATGGTGATGATGCCTATGACATAAACATATATACAAAATAAGAAAAATGCAAGATCGTTCATGAAAGTATTCTTAAAATCCAACATACTCATAAATAATGACTGATTATAAGCACAAACATTTTGGTTGAAAAACCACAAACACTGGAATATCACCATTTACTTTTCTCAATATTACTGAAATACTACTTATCTGTGTTGCATGAAATAACAAACTCCCACTATTTGTGCTGCAAGAAATGAACTGATCTGTATTTTTACTCCAGCATTTGTATACATAGCATAGCGAATTTCATATAAAGTATTTCCTGCAGTTTTTGGTGGATTTATTTTGACTTTATCTCTCATATTATTCCTGTCTCAGTGTCTCTGTATATGTGTTTGTAGTCGTAACATAAGCAATTTCCTCTGGGATCAATAAAGTATTCTGATTCTGAGTCTGTATTCTTTTAAAGTTCTACAGCTTTTGAACCTTGAGCGTTCAGAGGCTGCAGTAGACATTATTGGGCCCTCCAATGGCACCTATAAAATCCTCCTTCAGATCATAAGGTGAGGTAACGCACACATGGCAGACACATTCTGTCTGCCTCTGAATCTGGCGGAGATGGACAAGCGTGTTGACTGGGAGCGAGGCGAGCGCGAGGAGCGAGGAGCTTAGCTCCTGTGTATTGATATCACATTAACACGGGCCGCTCTGGCCTCCTCGCTTTAAACAGCTGCGATTATTCCAGTGCGGGATAAGCTCCGGGTGATTAACCTCCTCCACTCCACTCCCACCTCCTCCTCCTCATCCTCCTCCCCTCACCTCCTCGGGCCCTCCCTCCTCCTCTACCACAGAATTGGCCCGAGGAGAGTTGGTCGAATCCCACAAAGTCACGCCATGAATTCATGCACATTCAGTTTTTAAGAGAAGCTCTCGCACTTCTACATGTGTTTATGCGCTCCTCAGGTGACAGAACATGTCTGGTAATGGAAGAGGACTGATCCAATAAGACTCCATGAGCAGAACCAAAAGAACTGGGCCCGGTTTCTCGATAACGAACCTTCTTAGCGCACTAAGAAGATTTTCTAAGATTTTCAACCTAAGTTGTTTACATTTCCCTGTCAACCATCCCTTAGGAAGCTTCTTAAGTCGCTCGGGAATAGATTCTTTTATTTCATATGCATGATAGCATTAAGAAAGACAGCACATTCTATGCAAATTGGCCCAGTTGTTATTACAATGGTTCTGCAATTAGTGAGACGGAGCAGCCAGATGGTCTAGTGGTAAGGGCGTTGGCCTTGCAATCAAAAGATGGGAGTTCGAATCCCGGCTGCAGTTGTACAGTTTTGTAATTTGCAGCGCTTTAGGTAGTCCATCTAGAACACACTCTTTTCTTCAATACAGCGCATGTCGTGATAAGAAATTTATACTCAAATATTTGGCTGTTGAGGACAGGGGGGTCATAAGGGGGGCCAGGAGCAATTCTAGGGGGGGCCATGTCACCCCTACCCCCCCAGCCCCCGTGTTGAACAACCTATGCCTGAAGCACCCTCCTCTCCTGGCAGTACTGAGCCTGAAGACCTCAGTACTCCACCGCGTCCAGAACGCATGTCCTTGCCAGCCCGACCTCGCTACAGCACAACACACAGACTGTCACCATGTCGTTATAGCGAGGAACTGGTAAAACTCTTAAATATGTAAGGACTATATTCCATCATTGATACAACATTAATAACATGCCATTATTTGACTTGCATACACTGCTGATTTCTAAAGACTGCTGCTCAGTGGCTGAGCTACTTAGCGATAAGAAGCTTTCGAGAAACCGGGCCCTGAACCATTTGGTTAATAATGGTTTTCGATATGGTATGGTAGAAAATGTTCCAGGGGTGATTTAACCCAATCTGTGAGGAAACAAAATGAACCCTTAGGCCTCCTGGAATGTATTTAACCATTACAGCATATAAGTAAAATCTGAATTCAAAAAAAAGAGGGTACAACGTCCTAAATCCCATGTTTCCCCCAACTAATTTTACAGAGAGTCTATTTTGAAGGACAAAAAGCTTGTGTTGTGTTGCTTGGTGTGTTTCTAAAATCTAAAATAAAACAAATGTAGGTTTGTTTGTTAATTAATGGGCATTTGCGTGTGATACCATTGTTAAAATACAGAAAAAAAAACACTTTAAGCTCCATTAGCAGCTTATCCTGCAATGTTTGACGAGCATGCAGCCTGAGATCACTCTCAGAAACTCTCCAGGGGCCACATTTTTGGACGCTCTACTTCAGACCACCCCACATGTTTAAGTGGAGTTTAGATCAAGGTATGGGCATTGCACTGTCAAAAGCTTGATTCATTGAATCATTTTTGCTTGAATGCGGACATGTGTTTTCGATCATTCTCCTAGAAGACACACTGTGACCCAGTTTTAGCAGAAGCAGCCAGGTTTTCATTTCAAGTGTCCTGATATTTGGAGTCTATGATGCCATGTGTCCTAACAAGGACGAACATCTTAGATGGACATCCACCCCCAAAGTTTACAGATCCTGCAGGATTTTAAACAGAGCGAATTATGTTGTTTTTGTTGAACCATCTTTCTTTTTGAAGTCAAAGCCACCTTTAGTGTTTGTTGTTAAAAAGATCCAGAAGCTTATTCCATTACAAGTTCCAGTAGTTTTCCATGTCTGGCTTTCAGACACATCTACTTGTATTCAAACTATCACCTTAATACCAAACCTTTCTATTTTGAAGTGGTTGTATAGAAACAGCAGAAACTCCAGCATGCAGGGCAGTGAGGACTCCAGGCCCGAGGTTTGGAACAACTGGTCGGGTGAACTCCAGTCGCTTACGATCGTGGGTAGATGAAAGAAAAAGCCATCTTCTGATGTGCTTTCCACAGGGTTTCCTGGCATGAAGGTAGTTCCTTTTTAGACTTGGCTACCACAAAAAACACCTACTAAAAATTTACAACTGAGATCCCTGG
This sequence comes from Ladigesia roloffi, assembly GCA_037577295.1. Taxonomy (NCBI): domain Eukaryota; kingdom Metazoa; phylum Chordata; class Actinopteri; order Characiformes; family Alestidae; genus Ladigesia; species Ladigesia roloffi. The sequence continues at coordinate 255 of JBBKCR010009157.1, read as the reverse complement.
AGAAATTTCCCCACTCTCTTCAATGGGCATAACATTTTCTTCTTGTCCCAGGGCAGTTCATAAAAAGCTCCCTAAGATTTAACCCCCTTTATTTTACTTATTATACATGTGGATATGGACATGTTAATTTCTTAAGCCATTACTTGATTTATAAATAGCAATAATATTTTGTCCCATTTACATATACAGTGGGGCAAAAAAGTATTTAGTCAGCCACCGATTGTGCAAGTTCTCCCACTTAAAATGATGGCAGAG
>JBBKCR010009146.1:0-12746 GCA_037577295.1 Ladigesia roloffi | reverse complement strand
CAGAGGCCAATAACCTTGTTACTTCAGAACTTTCGTTGTGTGTGTGTGTGTGTGTGTGTGTGTGTGTGTGTGTGTGTGTGTGTGTGTGTAATCCCAGCTATGCTCTCCCTGTCTCTTTGCTCAGGTTAGCCTTTGATCAGCTCTGTGTTTTTGATGCCGCACACCACAAGCCTGTCAGAAACCGGCAGCAAGCAAGACGGATTTATTTAATGTGAGCTAATACTGTGTGTGTGTCTGTGTGAGTGTGTGTGTGTGTGTGTGTGTATTTATTATTATTATTCTGCAACAATGTGATTTTCATCTCAAGGGCTTTTACTCTGAGAGCAGAAGTGAAGGGAAAGTAAAGGGAGCAGCAGAAAGTGAAAAATAGACCAAACACTGTGTGTGTGTGTGTGTGTGTGTGTGTCTGTGTGTGTCTGTGTATGCAAATGAGCAGACAAAATGCTTGTGTGAGGGTGAATGTCAATGTTACAAATATAAATGCTCCAAAATGACTCAGTGTAATGAGTAGTTTTGTCCACATTTTTCACTTTTTCTTCGTTTTTTTTTGTATTGGGTCTATTTATAATATTTGTGTGGCTTTCATGTCCCCGAAATGTAACTGTCTAATTCATGGACAATTTTAAAGCCCCTAATAATTTAACAGGCTGTTTTTGTCATCATATGCCTGAGAAGGATATTTGTACTGTCCTTATTAGTTATGAATTTTGCCTCAATATGAAGCACTGTAGGCTAAGTAGGGGCCATATATAAATGTGTGTTTGTGGTATGTGTGACGTCAAAGCGCTAATATGCTGTTCCGCTGTGCAGTCTCAGTATGAAGACTGTGTGTGCTGTGAAGTACTATTTATTAAAAATCAATAAATATTCCAAATATAAAAACATGTAATATCAGCATCACTACCATTCCATGTAGGATCAATGTAATTGATGTCAATGCCTAAATCGATTCTTCCTATCAATCCGATTCCTTATCGATTCCAATATGGATTCCTTAAGTGTGATGTCATTTAATGCAATGTCTGAAAAAATCATTTGAGGAACTGATGAGGCTGGAGGTAAACAATACCTATGCTTCTAAATTGGAACTGGGTCTCCATTCCCACTTTTAAGCCCATGCCAGTGTCTGTTAAATTCCTACACAAGCACCTCATTCTGCTTTATGAGGAACTGATTAGTGACCACCAGAATCACATCTTATTTAATGAGGAAAAGTATAAAAACACTGCTGTAATCCACACTCTCCTCTCACAATGAGATCAGTTGGCTGGTAAAAGATTACTGGAAGGTAATTTTTCCATTTTGTTTAAGAGTGAACAAGAGTAATTTGTTTTCTTTGAATTATTCAAGTTCTTTTGACACCTGTAAGCAACTGTGAGCATACTTTCTCTTATTTTGATGTATTGCCATTTTCTTTCAAGAACAATAATGTGGGGAACATTAAGAGAAATATTTCCACAGCTCTTAAAAGTGAAGGCAAAGCTGTATATATATGCACGAATTCACCGTATATTTGTTCACACTGCATTCAGTACTGAAAAACTAGTTTTAATAGGATAATGATGATAGTGATGATGCACACATAAATGAATTTGTCTTTCGGACCACTGTTGAGTGTTTCCCTCGTGAATTAATTCATCAACCGCCGTTCAAGCCCAAACAATGTGAACGGGCTTTATCAGAGCAGCACAAACACTAAACGCCCCAGCGCTGCAGAAGCCCTTATGATTTTGGCACCACTTTATAGAAGCCAGTCCAGGTTCCATTGCTCTCGGTTAAAGTAGGTGGCTTTCCCCTACATTCCTGGAAGGGAGCTGGGGTCAGCCTTTGGTTTGTTTTACCGTCCCTCAAACTATGATTCAAGTTATGGTTGCCGGAAAAATAGTTGTGTGCATTTAAAGTGGTTAAAAATAGAAAACCTAAATTAGCTGCTGTATTCAGGCCCTCAGTGAAATACATGCAGACATTCCTGCCTTCCAGCAACTCGATGAACTGCTGGTCCTTCAGTATGATTAGCTAATTGCTTCATACCCCTCTTCTGGAGCCTGAGCAGGGCTTCAGGCCTAAAAGACAAGCTTTAAAGTGTTTTTGTAACAGAACATCTGGTGTTTTTATTTAAAAAATTAGCTTTTATTTATTAAAAAAATGAAACTTGGAAGAGAGAGAGATAATTTGCTCATTTGGTTTAGCATTATGACCCTTCTCAATGCAAAACATCTGTACCATTTTTATATTTTTATTTATATTTCTATATTTGCTTTTCTTATAATTTTTCTTTTTCAAAATCGCAACAAATGAATGGAAAATGTGCAATGAAATTTGCAAAATGTTTTTTACAGGGAGGGTAACTTTGCATGTAGAGTCCAACAGTGAAGCACACTGTGCCCTTGACTGCGTTTTCATTCCGTTAGCTTGTGTGACAGTAGGTGAAGTGAAAAACCTGGGTTTCGAAACTTTGAATCAGTTGAGAGAACATGGTCCATTTCGCTTGAGCGATTTGAATGATTCGGTACGAGCATGACTTGCTCCCGTGCGAAACTCCAGGCGCCTGAAGTGTACGGGCTGGTCTGTTGCATTTGGTCTAAATTTGACTTTTCGGCAAGCTATTCCTTTAAAGGCAGTCATGCTCAGCGAAGTCCAGCTCGTCTCAGCAGCCACAGAGCGCTTCCCAGAAGCCTGCTGGAGACCATTAGCACTGTGGGAGTCTCCATTTCTAGCCAGCTAGATTGTCAAGTACGGAAAGCGACATTGGAATTTGGAGCGGGGGAGGCTTTTAACACGAATCAGGGAACAAAACAACAACAAGAGGCGTGTTCAGGTGAAATTTACTGACTTCTTCCTTCACATGTGGTGCAAAAAAGTGACCGAACTAACAGGCTCAATGAGATGTGACAGTAATTGCTGGGATGGAACTGATTATCTAGAAGATTCCAGTACTGCTGTCCAGTAACCGCACAGCATTATGTGAACGAATTTAGCTACCCCTCATTTCTTTTCAAATTTTGGTGCAAACATTCTATGTTATGTTTGTCAAAAAGTCTTATTACTGGAATACTGAAAAGACTGAATTACAAATGTGTCACTGTGACACATTTGACACATTACAAATGTGTCGCTGTGACACTGTGAACCACTCAGCATTCAGCACCACCAGTATACTGATCACTGCCTGATCATCTGGAATCATCTTTCTTCATTGGTTTGGGTCTTAAGTAAGATGCTCTTTGTTCTGCTTGAATGATTCTTATGTAGGTCACGATGTAGATTAAACTGCAAAAAAAATCCTGGACTGGACTGAAAATGAGAGTCTTTGAAAGTCCTTCAGGAAGCCTGAAGAACAGTTCTGCAAGACAACATTAACTAAATAATAATTAAAAAAAATACATCTGGCTCTTTTTAAGCAAAATATAAAGTAACGAGGTGTGGCTCAAGACTTTTGCTCAGAAATATGCTTCCATCCAGCCAGTGTTCTGAAGTCAACCTTCCTTACTTTTTTTATAACCATGGCAACACAGAATGTGTTCCAAAACCAAGGCAGGAATGCTAAACCATTTAATAACAGAGTTGAATGTATTTGGCATATCTATGAAAGCACAATTTTAAATTCCATCCTTTTAAATGTATTTATAATCCAAGTATATGCAAAATGCAGCTAAAGCTAACATCATTCATAATGGAAGCTTGTATTCGAGACAGATTTCGAAACAAAACTTTAGTCTAAACCTTATTTTCATTATTGAAAAATGATGGGACCAGATACATTATACATTATATTTCCTGATACATTATATGCATTCGTTTTTTAAGATTTGAGTCTTTGCCATCCAATTTAGACCCAATCCTGGTCCTGGAGATCAGACTGCAGTCTATTTTATTCTAAAGTAATTTTTCAGTCAAACAGAGACACTATACTTTTCCGCTGTTAGAAAACACCTTCATAAACCTTTCATGACAACGGACATAAACCTTCATGAAGATTTTTTCAAAGAAATATCACATAGAGGCTTTTGAACTCATTTTGATCTCCACAAATGTCATGATACTTGTGGGAATAAGGCTTCACAAATGTTCATATATATTTAGTTCATGAAAGACTTATGTAGGAGTCGTGAATACTGTCTTAAAATAAAATGTTACCAAAATGTCAGTCACCAGACATCATAATGAAACGCAACTAGCAGAAAGATTGGGTTCAACTCTAGGTGCATTCTTTTCTATGAACAGTCTAGTGGGGGTTTTAAGAGTAAGTGATCTGTAAGCCGACTAATGGCCCATAGACTCTGACCATGCTTGACTTGTTAGGGAGAAAAGGAAGGGCCGATGTCCTGGCAACAGAAAAATCATGTCCAAGTAATAAATTCTCTCAGAAATTGAGGCTGGCGATTCAAAATGCATGAGGGTTTATCAATTACTACTGCACTGTAATTCACATGACACTTTCTGTCCATTTCTTATACAGGCACATCTGTAGTAATGAAATGGAGTGGCAGATTGTTCCAAAGGTGATGTTGTGATGGTGTGTGTGTGTATGTGTGTGTATAGGGTGCAGTGTGCTTGTGCTGATCATTAAATGGGTGCTGTGAGTCACACTGGGATGTCTGGGTTTGTCATCAGCAGCTGATGGGCTGGGAAAGAGGAACAGTACAGATGATCTCACCACCGCAGAGAACACACTCTCTCACTCACACACACATACACACACTGGCAAAATGCAAGGAAGGAACATGGTACGATTACATTATTGAGAAACAATGTGATCTAAAATGAGAGAAAAAAAAACATGTTAGAAAGAAAAAGCCTGGATGCCATTGTGAGGGTAATAGGAGTGTCGCTGGCAATTATATCACTAACACAGTTGATATTCATTAAATTAGTAGCTGATTCAATTCTTCCATTTGGAGGCAAAATGCATTTGTGTCTGTTGATCTATTCTTCTGAACAATTGTTCTTGATCTGTTTTTCTTTGATCTGTAAAGTGATCTGAGGCATATTCTGAAAATGTGCACTCACTCAGAACTTGACAGCACAGCCAACAATAAGGGCAGCACCAAACTTCTTTATATAGTGAATGAAAACATGACAGAAGCATCCAGTTCAACATGCTGGTCCATTTTACTGTGGCTGTAGATATGCAAGCATTATAAATGCACTGGAGACAGACTATAACGAGTCATAAAAGTTATTATTGACAGTAGGCAGGATAGGCCAAACACTGAAAATAAAAGATCCCATGCCTAGACTTGTGAATCTGGATCTGATCTTGTAACAGAAACTTTCGGAACAAGTTTAGACTAAATGGGAGTGGAAATGTAGAATGTGGCGCTCTCAGGGAAGGTAATGATGCACATGCCAGCATTGTCCAATGGACGGCAAACCAGTTGTTAGACAATGGAGGCAATGTACGTTAGTACAGCGAAAAATACTGTACACCTCCAGTTGAGCAGGTCAATAGATGTCATTTCATGCAGGAAATATAAAACAGTTCTTCTGAAGAGAATATGTCAGACTCCTAATAGAGCTTCTAAAGCAATTTCACAGAACTGATTTCATGTTTCCAATGATCCTTAAAAATCCTGAAAATGATCCTCAGGTATGTATGAGCATGAGCTTTGGATACACTCACAAAAAAGGTAGGCCCAATTCCAAAGATGTATGTATTTCAAATGCAAATAAAATTTCAATTTCAATTAGTTATATTGAACAGAAACAGGCCAATTAACTTCATGTGCTGCATATTTGTCAGTCACAAGTAAATAAAACAATTAAGAATAAGATTTTTGTAGTAATACCAATAAACACAGCGTGATTTGAATGAACAATGGCAGATTTATGTATTTGTTATACATTTTTCAATAAACCTGATGTGAACAAATGTATACATATTAACAAAAGGAATTGTAAGGTCTAGACCCGGACTGGTACTTCCAGAGGATCCTCTCCGAACCGTCACCCCAGAATGTCACACAACCACAATCACCTGAGTACTAGACTGAGGAGTATAAATGCATCCTGGAGACACTGTCTCCGTGCAAATGATACTGAACCCTGCCTAGTTACTAAGTTTTCTTTATTGCAATTTGACACTATGTGTTTTCTGACTTGTTGCTTGCCTGCTTCAGTTTTGGATATTCTGGTTTAAACTTTGCTCTGTTGTTGTGGATTTTGCCTTTTGCTTTATGGACTTTGTTTTTATTAAAATCTCTATTATTTTTCTGCAATTGGTTGCATATCTGTGATCATTACAGAAATCTTGCTTGATCCAAAGCTCATCATATTTTATCTATATTCATATGTTTTAACTGATTACATTTCATTGTTTTCACAATTAACACATTTATGCTGATTTTAGGGAATTTAAATCAATTAAATCCAAACATGTAATTATTTAAATAAAATCAAATAGATGCAAATACCTAAAAAGAAACTAAAGAAAAAAATTAATTTTTATAAGTGTATCACTAGCTTGCATGTTTCGTTGGGTCATTTATTACACTCCAGACCATAAAAGCACACAGATTACAGGATTTTGTAGGTGGGTTTAGGAGGTGGTGTACAGGATTAAGAGGGGGTTTACCCTCCTTAGCCATGGATTTCGCTATAATCTGACAAATTTGACAAATAACTCCAGGTGTGTAGTCCCCTTAAGTTGGGGTTGTACACATATTTCCCCTCATTTTTATTCTCAGTCTTCAGTTGGAGGGATCTACTCTGCAGCTCTTGTTCAGAGCACAGTTCAGATCGGGGAGCGCTTTTTTATTCATCTTTTATCAGAGTACTGTTGAAACAGGACTGATGTGTGACTTATATTCATAAGCATCAGTCTGACAGCATCATTCATACACGCAAGGCCACGAAAACCCAGAGAGAGAGACAAAGAAAGAGAAGGAGAGATGAGAGAGGGGATGGAGTGATGAGAATGATGAATAACTATTGGAATGAAACCAGAATGAAATCCAGTGTGTGGATGGCCATCCACCCAGGGTGGGGGGGCAGACCCTGGACCTGACCTGTGCCGTGTGTGTGGTCACAGAGGATCTGCATCTCATGCCTTCGGGGGGGTGTGGTGAGCCCCCAGCCGTGTTAACTACCCTCAACTTCCCGTGACACACCAGCTTACACTTAGACGCACATACAAGGGCCTAGTTAATACAAAAAATTCGTCGAAAGACTACTAGAAACATATCATTTCAATTTGTGGAATGGGTTTTGTACAATTTTTCTCTTTCTTTCTCTTCTTCTTTTCATTATCCTTTTCGTCATCATTGTGGGGGGAGGGGTAAAATCAGCTTTAATGACGTTAACGTTTGTAAAATAAAACCACAAATTAAAAATAAAGTTGTCCTCCAAAGGGGGGTGGCAGGCCAAAATAAACCTTTAACTTTGTAAACTGTCTATAATGCACAAGAGTGGTTTAATTCTGTTTGGGTCTAAAGGGTTAAACAAGTGTTTGCTTTTTAGACTCAAAAACCCTGCACAAAATGAATTATATAAAATGTGGACCACAAACTCACCTTGTCTGATCGCTTGACTCCATTTGTAGCAAATTGTCTAAATCTGACTTTATCAAACTTTTCCCTCCTGATGAATTGGAAACTTCACATGACTGATCTTCTTGGACGCTAACCATATTTGTTCCTGGGTTTTTGACAAGAGCAGACTCCCTCGAAAGAATATTGTGTTGTCTTCATTCTCTTTCTTCGATAATGAGCTGCTCTTTAGCCTCCCCCTAGGGCTGGTGCGGGCCAGCGGCCCTCTTAATGAAAGCCAGATTCTCACACTGCTGTCGGGACCCGGAGGCTGAAATCAGCACTCAGGAAATCAATAGCACGGCCATATCTGAAGGGCCCCAATTATCTCATTAAAGACCCATGGTGAGCAGTGGCTGGGAGAGAGAGCAGTGCTGTTGGACCACTGCTTATTAACGAGGAAACTGGGGGCAAGAATTTTCTCTCCGTTCAGGGTCATTTAATTCCGGCACTTCCGAGTGACTGCCTTGCGCGGGGCAAAGTTAGAGGCTCTTCCTCACCTTATGCACCTGGTTCAGCTCAGTATGGTCATTAGTTCTCTTCAATGGCTGAATGAAATGTGGCTGAAACAGGCTTTGAGTACTCTGGAAGGGGGGTTAGTGGTAAACAAGTCAAATGTTTTGTCCTGTGTGCTGTGATGTTTTGTCTGGATTAACAAGGATCTCACCTCTGATGCACTGAATTTATACACTTCATTCCCAGTTCCAGGTTTTTCATTAAAGGCCACACTGGCCATGCCAAGCCTTTTCAAAACTTTTTTCTGAAGTTTCTTAACCAGCGAGACTGACACTGACAGCATCAAAGAAACCCAGGATACCCAGAAACCCATGAGACATGACGGTTAAGATTATGTGTGTGAATTTGAAGTGGATATCTGTACTGAAGATGTGTTAAATAAAACAATAGTGCCTGAATCCTTGTTCCCTCTCAGTGCAATACATAACATTCATTTTATGGTTCCAGAATATTCCAAAGTATTCCAGAATAATCTGTTGAGTAAATACATGAGAAGCACACATTTTTAATAGACACGCCCATCTTTAACACATACACACACACACTATGTACACGCATGGAGGCAGAAATAAAGGTTAAAATGTGAGTTGGAGACAGAGACAGAGACAGAAAGATTAAAAAAGGCGGAAAGAGAGACGAAGAAAATGGGAAGGATATACAGAAAGAGAAAGAGAGAGGAAAAGAGGGGAAACAAGATAGAGAAAGGATGAAAAAGGGACAGAGGCAGAGAGTGAATGAGAGAGAAATTAAAATAAAATAAGTGAAAGAGAGGGACAGAAAGAGAAAGACGGAGAGAGTGAAATAAAGATGAAGAAATTGAGGGTGAGAGAGAGGGTGAGAGAGATAGAGAGACATAAAAAGAGGGATAAGGTTAGAGAAAGGGAGAGAGACCCAGAGTCAAGGAGAAAGAGAAAATGGGGTGGATCAAAAAGTGTGAGAGGGGAAAAAAGAGATGGGGATGGAAGGAAAAATACGGAGAGAAAGACAGGCTGAAGGAAGGAGGAGAGAAAGAGAGGCAGGAGGAAGGAGGAGAGAAAGAGAGACAGGAGAAGAAAAAGAGAGGGAGGAGGAAGGAGGAGAGAAAGAGAGGCAGGAGGAAGGAGGAGAGAAAGCGAGGTAGGAGAAGAAAAAGCGAGGCAGGAGGAAAAAGGAGAGAAAGAGAGGCAGGAGAAGAGAAAGCGAGACAGGAGGAAGAAGGAGGGAAAGAGGGAGAGAATGAGAAGCAGAAAGGACCTGAACTGATCTTGTAGAGAGGTGTTTGATCACTGAGCAGCTCTGTCAGAGCCTTGTTTTAATCAGTCTGTAATTACAATGTGCCCACTCTGCTATGTTCTGTTACATGTCCTGACACACAGCAGCACAGGGTCTGAAGGGACATGAAAGCAAACAAACCCCAGTAAATGCTTGTAATGAAAGTGGTTTCAGATGCTGGAGGGATGAAAGAAGTTTAGAGGAGGAATCTGTTTTAGGAAGGGTGGGCAAAGATGTAAGCACAGATGTGTAGCCAACAGAGGGCGCCCTCCTGAAGCCCCCCTGAACTGGTGCACACTCCCAGGAGACTTCCTGCTCTCTACAGACTTGAACTGAATTTTTAATAATTTTCTTTGCAATGTAATGTTAAGTGGCCCCTTTTATTCAGACAGGAACACAAAGTGCAGCAGACAGTGTAAAATTCTTTCTCCGTATTTAACACCTTCACTAAATGTAGCAGTAGGCTGCCATCAACAAGGGGTGCAGTGTGGAATCACCACAGTATATAATAAAATAAATCTATAATATATGTTGTCAATCTCATTCTTTATGTCTATATTCACAATTTAGCCCAATTTTCATTATTCCAAATTTTGATACGCTGAAACAAACTATGACCACAGTGGTTTTATTGACTTTGTTCAAGGATTTATCAGGACTTATTATGTCCAGTTACACTAACTAGCTAAGACTCCCTCAATCACACAAAGCTGCCAACACTGGGGAGGTGAAGTTTAACACATGCTTCCTGCAAGTCATGTGAAGTATATTTTCTGCAACTGTTGCTGGGCATCTCAATAACATCTCAACATAAAAGGAAAACATTAACTATGGTAATCTGGTGGTCAGGGCGTTGCCCATGCACTCAGATGGCTGTGGGTTTGAATTTGAAGTAACCTTGTGAAAAGTACCATCCCCACACACTACTGTCCACTGCTTCACTTGGAGAATGGGTTAAATGCAGAAAATACTAAAACAATAAATACATTAGCTAACACCTAGCCTTGTTGACTAGCCTCAAACTGAGGACCAAAGAGAACACAAACAGACAAATAGACAAATAGAATGCATTTCTCCAAGAAAATGTGAACTGACTAACTTAACCTGTCAAAGTACCACACTTTAGTGTCCCTCAGGTTCAATATTAACACATTTCCACCTAGAAAATTTAAGATAGAGCCCAAACCAATGACACATGTCTTTCTTGTCTTAATTGACCTGCATTAGTGTCTTAAAGGCTGTTGTTGAGCCTGCTGTCTCTTTGGCTGTTGCTCATTTTCACTCTGCCATGCCATAACTGACAATGTAAGCAGACATCAGAGGTTCTCTCTTCCTTATACACTGTTAACAAGCCTCAACCCTCTGCTCTCTCTCCATATTCATTGCTCTGGTGACTCAACCACAAAATAATAAAAATAATTATCCCTACTCAGCCCCAGATATTCCCATCAATAAGCTGTATACAAGTACACCAGGGCTGGGTCTAAGGCTTGTTTCAGAGTAAGAACTGTGCCATTTTTTCAAATGGCCTTGGGGTAGAAGAGGTGCAAAAAACAAGTTGGATAAACAATCGCCTATTGATGACTGTGGCATCACTGAGAACTGAACTCCCAAGGAGTTCATCTACAGCAAGTTCCCAATCATGAACTGGATAGAAACAGACAGAACCAGTCTCAGAACCAGTCCTTAATTCCACCTTGATGTGTTTGTCATCTCCGGCACCATCTCTCCGTGTTCAGGCAGCTGTGTCACTGCAAAGACATTTTCATCTGCTCTGCCCGTCACAAATCACCATTATAATTAAACACGCAGAAGCTCCTGCCAGATGGAAAATTGTCCTTGCTACGGATGTACATGTGTGCGTAGGTGTGTGGCTGGTTGAGCGAAAAAGAAGACAATGTATGCAATTAAAAATATGCTTACATGGCTTACAAAACGAATCGAGTTACAAATGTTAGAATGCTTGGCATATTTTTATTGTTTGCAGTCCAGTTAAGGTCACATTAATTACCGTTTACTCTTCTGGGCCCAAGAATTCCATATCAGCACTTCAAGATGAAAGAAAGAAAGAAGACATTAGTAAGTCAGCCTTAAAATAAGCAGAACGCTGAGTGAAGCCATGGTATAAACTGTTCCCCCTTTCTGTTGTACACTTAAATTTACCAGACAATGTTAGGTTCAGCCTTTTTTTGTTTTGTTTAATTGTCATGTTGACTTAGGGTGAGTAGATTTTAGCCTGAGCATGTCCTCTTGTGAATAGGCGTGTAGAAAAGTACCGTATTTTTTGGCCTATAAGATGCTCCAGAATATAAGACGCACCCAATTTTCAAGGAGGAGAATCTAGAAACAGGGTGTCCCAAAACTCCACTCTAGATACATAACTCGTTTTAGTCAACGAAAATGAAGAGACACTTTAGCACAGTTTTTATATTGTGAACCACATTTAGCCTCGTTGTTATTCGTCAACAAAAATACATTATAGATTTCATTTCGTTATCGTCACATGACCAGCATTAAAGTCGCATCTCGTTTCTTTTTTGTCACAAGGGTCAGAGACTTCTCGACAGCAACAGTACACGCCACAAATTCAGGCTGCAGCACACACAGCATAAAAAGAGGACTGCGAGCAGCACCACACAAAGTTAGGTGCAGTTTTCATGCAGGCAAAATGTATATTCGTCATATTAGACCCACCAACTTTTCCTCCCCTGTTTTAGGGAAGAAAAAGTGCATCTTATAGGCCGAAATAGACAGTAGCTCGTTTAGGAGAGATGCCAATGACTTGGTGATAGCTTATGCAGATCAAAATCCTGGACACTTCTGAATCTCTGATTGGGTTTTAGAGGTCTCCAGGTCTAAAAAGAGGACGTGTCCGAGGAAAAGAGGATGACTGCTCACCCTATTTAAATGTTAATGTTACAGAGAACTTTAATAAAAGTTTCTCAGTGTTGGAAAACTGTGTTCCTCCACTGTGTTTGTGTGACGTCATCAAACGATAGCTCGACTCGACTTTGACTTGGTTGATGGATAAGTCGACCTAAAAAACTCCTGCCCTATTCTGTATGGAATTTACCATTGAATGAAATAACGACATAAGTAGTGATGATTACCTTCCCACAGTTTGGGGAAATAAACTGTGAGAGAGCACTCAATTTTCTTTTATAGCACAAAAGGGACATCTTGTCCCAATACTGGACCAAGAAGCCGTCATGTCTGAGATAATGGCAAATCTTGCATCAATTTGTCAGCAATTTTGTAAATTTTTTGTAAAAAAAAAAAGGTGGAATTTATTAAAAAAAACACTGAAAAGGCCACAGTCACTGTGTGTCACATTCATTGTAATAATATCTATAGTGTGTGTGTGTGTGTGTGTGAGAGAGAGAGAGAGAGAGAGAGAGAGAGAGAGACAGAGAGAGAGACAGAGAGAGAGAGAGAGGGAGAGACTGCAGTGAG
>JBBKCR010009100.1:0-12748 GCA_037577295.1 Ladigesia roloffi | reverse complement strand
TGAACGTGAGTGTATGAGTGTGTGTGTGTGTGAGTGTGTGTGAACGTGAGTGTATGAGTGTGTGTGTGTGCGTGTGTGTGAACGTGAGTGTATGAGTGTGAGTGTGTGTGTGTGTGGGTGCTTTGAAGAACAGATGTTCTACTCTCAAAGGAAGGATTTGGCTTTCATGTTGCTTCCAGCACTTTTTGGCGGATAAGAAAAGGTGTCCTTTTATTACGGAAGCAAAGGCAGACTGAATGAGTCGTGTGATCCAATCACAAACAAGTGCCTTCAACACATTTAACACAACAAATAAGGCGATAATGTTCTGAACCATAATTTAGGTGTTGGTAAGTGATACCACCAACAATCAGACATCCCCCCAGACTCTTCCTGCGGATCTGAACATCTGGGACGTCCCAGTCAGTGCTCCGTCTTCCTCTGGGTTGTGGACCATAAATAAAAATAACATCTTCATTGAAGAATGGCCATGGAACATTTAGGTCCATCAGCTATGGCATGTCCAGGAGATCCAAGAAGATCTTCCTGCTTCAAGCTGTGCATGTTTTTCCACCACAACTCACATCTGATCTACCAGAATCTAGCTAAGGTATCAAAATATCGACAAAATATCAAAATATTGAACCATCTAATGACACAGCATTCAAATACAGAGTCTTTAATAAGGAGTTGGTCCAACTTCTGCAGCTATAACAGCTTCTTGAAAGGCTTTCTGCAATATTTTGAAGTTTCTGTTGGAATTTGTGCCCATTTATGAGGTCAGGCACTGAGGTTGGACAGGAAGGTCTGGCTCACAATCGCTGTTCCAGTTCATCCCAAAGGTGTTGGATGGGGTTGAGGTCAGGGCTCTGTGCGATCAGTCAACTTCTTCCACACTGAACTCATCCAGTCGTGTCTTTATGGAGCTTGATTTGTGTACTGGGCCACTGGAAAAGAAAAGGTTCTTCCCCAAACTGGGTCCACAAATTTAGAAGCATTGTGTTGTTCAAAATGTGTTGGTATACTGAAGCATTAAGATTGTCATTCACTGACCTTGCCCCAATCCTGAAAATCAGATGTCCCAATACTTTTGTCCATAGTGTTTCTCAAACATTTACTGGTGTCAGAATGAAGAGTTCATTGTTATCAGTAAGAGGAGTTTTACTGGTATGGGTATGTAGAATTTTGTTATTTTGACTTTACATTTATATTATATGTGTTGGAATCATTTTTAATGTATGGGGGTTGGGGTTTGGGCAGAGGCATGGTTTATGTGGGTGGATCAGTAGGTTGTTGCATGCATGTTTGTTGCATGCGTCTCCTATCGATTAAGTGGACTGGATTATTTCACAAAAGATTCAAGATTCAAGATTCAACAGCACTGGGTGAACTACTATTTTATGTTAAATGTTGGGGGTCCAAAGGAATAACTATAAAATGTGATAGCAAGTAACAGTAAATGCTGGTGACCTTCGCCTATCAAGGTTTATTCCTAAAAACCTCAGAGACACAACAAAATCCACTCTCCTACCGGGGTCATTTTTCAAATGTATGTAGAATAGGTCATTTAAAATCAGTGATGCACCAAATGAACATGCTTTAACTGCAGCGCAGATTCACATTAGGTTGAATGTAATTTGCTCTGTAAAGCTTGTTCAACTTAAATGCAGAAGCTAGGAAAGTAGTGGGCGGAGCCTGGATAGGTGAGTGCTCTAATTTATGTAGTGATGAGGGAACAGCATTAGCGCTGATTCCCAGCCTGTCGCTGCTGTTTAGTGTGGGAGTTACAGAAGGATGACAAGCCGCCCCGTGTGTCTTCCGCCTGGGAGTTGAATCATCTGTCACAGAGCAGCTCCAGAGACGAGGCCTGTCGTGCTCGGCGCTGGCCTGTTCTCCTCACTCAGAGAGCTCAGAGCCAGTGTAAGGGTGTGTGTGAGTGTGTGTGGGGGGGGTTGTTATAGCAACAGGATGAGCAATTACCTAGGAAACTATGGGATGGCTTGTCCTCCACAACTTTAATACGACGAGCTCCCACTGGAATGACAGCTGCCTCGATGTAACCTGGTGGGAGAGAGACGGGGAGAGAGAGAGAGAGAGAGAGAGAGAGAGAGAGAGAGAGGTTGTGGTAATTGGCCACCTGAATCTTAGCTGTATGTGTTTCAGCTGTTCAGATGTTCCCTGCATGGCCACTTTATCAGAAACCCCTCTTTTGAATGTCCACTTTGCTGGTGAATGATGCAACCACTATAAATGGAAGTTCCCCCGGTTTGTGTTGATGCTCAAGGTATCAGCCATTGTGCTGAGCTTTGTTTGTTGTTCCTACGTCCCATAGAATGTACCATTTGTTTTTTGTAACCGCTTAGTCCTTACTATGGTCACGGATACCCAGAGCCTATCACCAGGATCTACGGGTGCAAGGCAGGGACTCACCATGGGTGGGGCGCCATCCCATCTCATCAGAGAAACAAACTTATTTAAAAATCATGTAAGCATACTAAGTGTTTTAAGGGTTTTAAAATGGTGCCACAAGGATATACCCAAAAAGAACAAAAATGCCCAAATTTCTTTTATTTTAGGTCTTAGAAACAAATGGGAAAACACAAGATCTTTGAGCCTGGAAAAGCTTTAGGATAGTCTGGGGTGGGGAGGACCTGCAGAGGAGTCAAACAACAGCAAACGGTCAGCATGTAGGAGAGCAAACACTGGTTTTAGACTATTTTACACTGTTTGCATTTGTAGAAACTGGATTAAACTAATGTACTCGGAATTAAAGACTGTAGCCCATGTGTATATTGTGTAGTTCATACTAGACCTTCTTCAGTAATCAGTTTCTGACCACAGATTTGCTCTTAGAAAGAAATTTTGAGAGTATTGGACCACTCTAGCAGTGACACTGACGTGTAAAAAACCCAGAAGCCCCGCTCTTTGATACACTCATCCTAATGCTACTCATGATACTGCACAAGTGTATAAGGGTTAATGTCCAGTGACCAGTTTGTAAACCTGCCCTGAAAGTAACAGGTGCTCATTTGTTCACTTTGACCAACCATTGCTGGGACTGCTCACCTTCAACCCAAACTGAAGCCGCACAAATTATCGTCTGCTAATTGTTATTGCAACATCAGTCTCTGAAAAACTGATACCACTTATTTTAATACGACTCTCATTATTAGTTATTAGTACTGTTTTATTATTAGATATTGTTGGTGTCACCCACAGGTTTTCCTCAGGTAAACAGGAACAGTGCTGCACCTAATACCACATAGGCCCAGAAGCTGTTGTTCAGTTTGATATTCCAGCGTATCTCAGTCCGTTAAACTTTGTCCAAGCAGAAGAAGCAGGAGAAAGAGCTGCTTCTGATACTGTGGTCTTTTATTATTTTGAGTCTTGTTTTATAATAGTACTAATAACAACAATAATCCTCATTATTATTATTTCTATTATTAAGATTATCGTTAATAAAGACTTTAACTATTGTGACACTATCATATCAGTGCCACTGCTTTGCTGAGAACTGGCCCACAACCCAAATAATATCTGATCCACAGCTGTTAGAAACTGCTCAGTGGTGAATGGGGGAACTTTGGGGGCTAAAAATGGTAGAACAACAAATGTGTATAGTGGAGCTATTAGGTGGGTAGAACCCATAAAATGCTCAATGAGCATTATACAAGCCTGGTGTTTCTAATAAAGTGGCCACTGAGTGGAAGCACAAGGTGGTGTTCCTAATAAAGTGGCCAATATATAAGCATAAGTCTTATGCTTCTATTAAAGAAGAGAAGCAGATATAGGTGTTTCCAATAAAATGACCAGTGAGTACATGTTCACATGTATGTAGCTGTTAACTCCTGTCCAATCAGAGCAAACCATCTCCTTCAATCAGCAGCATCTATGCTAACCAGGATGCTAGTTCTGCTGCTCCATATTGTGACTTGGTCCTGACCCTCTGTGGTCCTACTGACCTACTAAACAGGCCAAACTTATCCGTCATCATCTGGCAACAGACCTCAGTGTCTCCACACAGCCAGGGGGAAATGAAACAAGTCCGACTCTGGCTAAAACGAGAGCTAAGCTCGGAAGGAACTCGAGTCCCTTCAGGCATTCCTGAACATGTTACTGCATATTGTTGTCAGTGTAGGATCCAAGTGAGTGCATGATGGGATGGAGGGCTCTGATCGGAACTTGACAAATCTTTATTAACACACTAAACACACACACACACAAACAAATACACACACTTCGTCATCTGCCTATGGCACTGTGCCACACTGTGTTTGGGCAGTAATGATAAAACAAAGCTGTTCATTTGTTAATAATATCCCCTGCTGACTGCGGCTGCTTTGCTTAATAGAATTTCTTTCGAGCTCAACCATCAGTAACACATCCAAGAAATGGGGAAGGGGGCAGTGAGATTTACAGAATAATAAAGAGAGAGAGAGAAAGAGAGAGAGAATAAAATGAAGCCTAAAGAATGGTGGAATCTTTAGCGTTGCGTATAATTGCGATTCGGAAGGCTCACTTTCGAAAAGCTGAGAGGGGTTATTCCAATTTGACCTTTCCGGCGACAGGGAAAGTAGAGCCAGTAAATATCTGGACAGCAAAACATTACACTTCATCACATCTCTGAGGGATCACCGAAAAGGGCAGGTGACACTGGTCAGGATTAAAGTGACCCTGTAAGATAAAGCTGGGCTGGTAGATCGCAAACAGACACTATGAAGCTAAATGAGGCCTAAGCATTTCATCAAGCTCATGGCAGATTGGGGTCTGAAAGGAAGACCTGAGAATTGGTAAGCCAGTGGTATATTTCCAATGAGATTTTGTTTGTTTGGTCAAAAGGATTTTAGCCCATCTGTTGATGTACGGTTTGCGTTAGCCATCCTCAGCCCTTCATCAGGGGTCGGTTTCTGACCACAGAGCCCTTCTTGGCTGGATATTTTTGGATGGTAAAAACACTGGTGTGTGTAAAAAGCCCCAGAAACACTGGCCACACACCACATCATGTCATCACTGCTGAGAACAGTCCAACACGCACATAATATGATGTCAATTGTGGCAACTGACTGTACAGTGTTATTTGTATCTATTAATTTTAGCTTTTAAATATTAAGACATTTGCACTGTACTGTATATGGTGGAGCTATAGGGTGGATGTTTCTAATAAAGTGACCAACTAAATCAAGCATGTGTGTATGTGTGTCCCAAGCAGCTTTGTTTCTTATTACTGCTCCAGCCCAGTGTGTACTCACCGTCCCCACACCACACTCCTCCAGTGTTAATCACAAGCATGCTGTTACTGTCACCGCCAAACACTTCTTCTCTGAAAAGAACCCATTACCACAAAAAAGCCAAACCGGAGAACTACAAAAGGCCCTTAGCACCCATTTAGAAAAGAATACACCCTCAAACACACACACACACACACACACACCTACCTCACAAGCACCATCAATGCTCTCAACGGTTAAAGGCTAAAAGGAAACCTTTCCAATCCGTCTTTCAGAACAGTTTGAACTGGCTTCGTTTCACGTTACTTTCCAATTAACAACCCATCTCCAGTGTTCACTGGTGAAGAAATGCACTTTACTTTATCTTAAGCTGTGTGAGGAGCTAATTAAATAACAGAACAAAAAGGCCAAAGCTTCGCATCAGTGGTCCCAAACTGAAACGCTGTAGATGGAGTTAATAAAGTCCCCCTTTTTGATCAGTTCTGCTGGCGTATTGATGTTAGAGACATAAAAGACTTACTAACTAATGTTTAACATTTTATTTGTGCTATTATGGCATCTCACTGCACTACTCGGCATGCCTCATGGATATATAGTACTGTGCAAAAGTCTTGAGCCATCCCCTTTCTTGAGGAACACTGAGGATTTTCAAAGACTCTCATTTTCAGTGCAGTCCCTGAATTGACCAGTTTCAGAGGAATGATTTTGTTTGCTAAGACACAAAGTGACCTACATAATTATGCCTAGAGATTTGATAGTCTGGAAAAAACGAAATACTTATATTTTCCTTATATATACTTATATTTAATTAAAGTTTCTTATCAGTCACTACTTACAATCCAATTAATCAGGCCTGTCTCTTTGTAAATACAGCTGCAGTATTGTGAAAAAGGTGACATTATTTCACAATAACATTAAATATTGCAGTGTTCTGCCTGTTTCATGCTAACTGGTTCATTAATGCTTCACGAATTCAGCTCAGAGGAATACCTTGCATGAATCAAGGCCCAGTTCTACATTTTACAATAACAATAAGAGTCGTTCTGATTTTGAAACTGCATAAGAAAGCCTTTTACAGATTAACATCACAGTTTGAGTTGAGTGTGCAACGTTATTGGTGGTGTATAAGCTTCTATTGTGTGTTAGCTGCATTAGCTTTATAGCTCTAGAGCAAAACAAGAACCAATCATGCCTTGGCTGATCTGATTCTTTGCCCAGGCCTGAAGTGATGCAATCTGACTTCATGACCTGCAAACAGGCAATGAGATCCGGGCCTGGATACACTGAGGGCTTTGGAAGTGACTGCTAATAAAACACAAAACAAACAGGTGAAGAGAGGTTCTCTTCCATGCCTGAAGCAGAAGCTGTGAGAAGTGTTCATCAGACTGTGGTTCAATGGGACCAATGACTGAAACTTCGCTCCCCAGGAGAAACGTGCCCAGATGTCAGCCTGACAGAGTTACACACACACATAGGCTTCTAACACACACACACACATCCATGCACAAGCATGCATCTTACATGAGAAACACTTGGGAACTGCCCTGGACTTTGACATCACACGTAGAGACCTTCTTACAATGGCTAGGGGTGACTGGAGGACAGAGAACCAGACATGGTCAGTGGTGATCTAGTGATCTTTTCATTTACTAAGATGGTAGTTTTAAAGAACCGAACCAGATCCTACATTTTTTTTGCAGATCTATGTCATGTCTATTTATATATATATATATTTACAGGTCTGGAAAAAATGAGAGAGCACTGCAATTCATTTTTAAATCGGCTTCTGTAAGTTCCATGCCAGTGTTTGTTAAATTCCTACACAAGCAGCTCATTCTGCTTTATAAGGTACTGATTAGTGATAACCTGAAATCACATCTTATTTAATGAGGAAAAGTATAAAAAACTGCTGTAATGAACACTCTCCTCTCATAATGTGACCAGTTGGATGGCAAAACACTACTAGAACTACTTCAAAGGTCATTATTGCCAATTTTTAAGAGTGAACAAGAGATTTGATTTTTTTTAATCA
Organism: Ladigesia roloffi; assembly: GCA_037577295.1. Taxonomy (NCBI): domain Eukaryota; kingdom Metazoa; phylum Chordata; class Actinopteri; order Characiformes; family Alestidae; genus Ladigesia; species Ladigesia roloffi. Next base: position 5,509 of record JBBKCR010009100.1, on the reverse strand, counting down.
TTGCATGTTTGGTTATTTCTTTTAAAACGATGCTTTTAATAACAATATTTTTTATTGGAAATTAGGAGAAATATCATCAGGCAAAGCTGTTCGGTTCATTACTTGCCCCAAAAAATATAAAACTGGAGAAACTGAACGTTTTTGCAGTGGTCTCTTATTTTTCTTCCTGTAGCTGTACATATATGTAGGTTGGTGATGTTACTGTGCCTTTAAGACTTATTTATTTATATGATCTCTCTTCTGATTGGCTGTGCCCCTTTCAAAATGCCCTTTACGTTGGAAACATCTTTTATAAACTGGCTGAATAGGCAGATTTACGTTTCTTGCGTCACGACAACAACGATGATTTATTGGCTGGCTTTATTTCCATAAATGGTGTGTAGGGACTTTAGCCATATTAAAACAGTTATATTCTTAAAAAGTGGAAAGGTGCCATTTATAGGAAGCATTATAGTTAACACTGTACTTACTACTCTACAGTACACTATAGGTTTACTGCTTGTTTTCACTGCAATACATTTCCTTATGAATAATATCAGTACAGAAAGTCCATTATATAAATAAAACCCATTAAACATGCTCAGGCATGGGTATGTCGATACACATATAGACAAATAAGCACAAACACACGTCAGTCCAAACTGAATATACCGTTGGCCAAGACCAAACACACCATGCTACCTGTACTAGCACTAATGGGTTGACCCAAAAAGCTGCTGGTCATGTTTTAACATATCACTGTGTAGAGAAACACTTCCTTTTACTCTTAAAGACACTTCACAATCCGCCCAAACAAGCCAAGGTGATAAAACACCAGAGAATAATGCCTAGAACTGGCTGGATCTCTTGATCCATTTATTACTGCGAAGGGTGGAAACTTCCCTTGGTGCTAAAACTGTGAGTGGAGGATTCAGTCAGACTCACAGTATAGTGTGGAAGGTTAGCATGGGAAGCATTTAATGGCTTTCATACTGGTTATGCAATTTGAGTATTTCTGGAATCTGAATATTATTTATAATATTTCCATAAGAAAAAATCATCTGTGCTACAAATGAGATGAGTGAAACTGATCAGTTTGGGATTTCGGTTAATAACAGAGAAATGTGCTGAAATGGCTGCTACTGTCGATAGTGGACAGGGTGATGCAGATGCTGGAGTTTTGGCTGAGACTGGGCCTCCCAACTGTCAGAGTGCTTCGGTTCCAGAACCACGAGAGACCAGTATTTATGTGACCTCAGAGATTGCCTTTAAGCTTCTGGATACTTTTCTGACAAACGGCTTTAGTTGATTGGCAGAAAGTGCACAGCTCTGGCTTCTGTTCAAGTCCGCTCACTGGAAGGTCATGAGAGGTCAACAGCAGCCAGCGTGCGTGCAAGAGAGAGAGAGAGAGAGAGAGAGAGACAGACAGACAGACAGAGAGACAGACACAGAGAGAGAGAGAGACAGACACAGAGAGAGAGAGAGAGATAGAGAGTGAGAGTGAGAGACACAGAGAGAGAGAGATAGAGAGTGACACTGAGTGAGAGAGCGTGTGAGTGTGTGTGTGTGTGTGTGTGAGAGAGAGAGAGCTTGTGAGTCTTTGTGTGAGTGAGCATATGCATACACATGCACACACACACACTGTCACCCACATACATTTTTTTAACAAAATCCGGATGACCCTAAAGTGACCAAAAATGGATGAAATTCACAAAAATCACTCAACACAAAATCTGCAAATATTTGAACAACACTTGATCCCATTACCTTTTTTGTTGATCTTTTTACCGAAAACAATCACACTCTCCAAGAAGGCACTTCAATAATGAATTTCTTTTTAAATCTATGTACATGTTATTTAACACACTAAAAAGTTTAATGTTTTGCACGGGCCACATTTTATATTTGATTTAATAAATAAATCAAGATATTAAACTGTGCTTGATTTGTAGTAAAATAAGCAGAAGTGTCTCTCTCTAGAGGCTGTGCACTTATTCACACTTAGAAAATAAACAAAACCATGTGATATGACCACAAATGCCCAGAAGTTTACATAAGGCCACACAAACACACATACACACACACACACAAACACACATACACACAGACACACAGACACACAGACAGACAGGCATCTGCAGAGGCAGAGAACAAACACAAATACTGTCCTGTTTCTGCGTTCTCAGTTGGGAATAGTTTAGATACATCAGGACAAAAGACATCAAACCCCTCCATTTTAAAACTGCAATTAAAGTTTAATCTTCTTCGTATGACAACATAATCATCATCCCATGAGAAAGAGGCTTTTAAAAGTAATTAAATGACACAACCAGACCAAGCCCTCTCTTCAAATGACACAATAACCAGCCCCCCTCTTTCTGTCTCTCTCCCACTCACCCATCCCTCTGGTGTGGTTGAAGTCTCCTTTGACAATTTTGCAGGACTTGCCATCTCCATTACACACTCCACAGCGGTCCTCCTTTGCTGAGGAGCCGATGATGCCGTTGCAGCCGATTTTCTGAAGCAAAAGAGGAACAGAAGAAAGAATCAATCACATCAAATCAATTGATAAAATCTGTTCATAGTAGAGGAACATGCTGACTCCATCTACTTTACAGTATTGTTGATAAGGATTATAAGTACTTTCACTTACTGCATAAAAAAGAGTAAATCTCAGAATTGTCACATAAAACAATTCTCATTTTGACAGTTTCTTTGGTCAACTTCACCAAATAAACCAATATATTAAATAATTAATTTCTACAAATATGCAACCTACATTATGTAAAATTAGTTTATTGTTGAGAAACTTGTGTCCCAAGGAATTGCACACTTGTGTCTTAAATTTTTTTTCCATTACTAATATTGGAACTAGGTTAGCAATGGACTCCAATTACATTACAGTACAGTACCTGGGACAAGATGTCTGTCTCACAGTCTACACTGTAATGCTTAGTTGACTGACTTTCCGCCTAGCCCTGAATTTTCTGTCTTGTGATGATTCTGGACAATGTTTGGGCTTCAGTACCATTCAGATGATGCTATGTACTTAACCTGCTCTGGGTAAGGTTATATTTGAGATTATGGATTGTAAAGCATATCTAGATATGATCATGAATATATATTAGGGTGAGCTGTGAACCAATCAGGTCGAACCATCTAACAGAAACTCTCATTTCAGTCGTGTCATTGGACATTAATTTCCTATGTGCGCAAAGATTCAGGGCATCGAACAGAATGACACAATGACATACAGTGCAGCGCAAAATCTTGCGTCATCACTCATTCTTTTATTTTTTATGCCTGTCAAACTGTCGTACCATCTGCATACTGAGTGGGAACAAATGTCCTACTGTGACAGGCGGCAAAATGTCTAAAAACACAAGGAGCCTAGATAAAGGAGGTGGAACCACTCAGCTTTCAGCACCACCAGTATACTAATCACCGCCTGATCATCTGGAAATATCTGTTCCTGCTTTTTACTGGTTCAGGCCTCAAGTTAGATGTGCTTTTTTCTGCTTGAATGATTTATTTGGTTCAGGGACTTGAATGAAACGGAAACTTAAGGAACCCTGGAGAACTGTTCATCGAGATTAACATTAAAATAAAATATCTGGCTTTTTGGAAAAATGAGAGATAGCTCAAAACACAGTACTGTAAGTACTCCTGACATTTGCATTACTGTTTAGGGCAGCGGTCCCCAACCTTTTTATCACCGTGGACCATTCAACGCTTGACAATTTTACCATGGACTGGGGGAGGGAGGGTGATTGTTGATACATAGATCAGTGGTCCCCAAACTTTATTTCGTCACGACCCGGTTTAATATAAGAAATCCGGTCATTTTTTCGAAACAACGTTTAGTCTCTGATAGTAAATAAAAAGGAAATACTGTATTTTTTCCATGCAGCCCGCGGACTGGTACCACGTGACCCATGGCCTGGTACCGGTCCGCGGCCCGGGGGTTGGGGGCCGCTGGTTTAGGAGAGGAATCAAATTGTATCAAATAACTGCAAGTAATATAATGATGTCATTTTGCTGTCATTTGCATTTTGTTGCATAAAGTTTTAAAAAGCCAGAACTACAGAAACCCTGCTTGAGTTGAGTGTATTTCACACCTTAAGATTTGCAAGTTTTCTGGGTGTTTATACGGATTGTAGATTATGGTAAAAGAGCAAAAAGTCTGTTTTCTTTGGGGACTGTTTTGCCTCGCAATGCCCTGCAGGTATCCCTCCACCAATTAAGGGTTTACTTTCAGGACCAAAAGCCTCTCAAAACTCTGGTAAAACATCTCAGGCATCAGGCGGTGTAACCTGAAGCATTTCATAGAATAAGGACCTTTTAAAGGTGGATCTCTGGATTCTCTACAATGGATCGTCTTACACTAAGCCCATTCTGAATGACTTTGTTAGAAAAGGCCCTTGACATTATGTTTATTGTTCTCTCTCAGTTTAGTAAAAACCATAAAAAAATGCAGATTCTAACATTTCAAAAGATCAACGGACCACATTTTGTATTGTGGGTAGAAGAGGAGGTATTTTGGGGATGACTTGCATTGTGTTTACATTCTTTCTGCCATTGTACAATAATCTGTGACAACAAAATAAACAGTAATAAGACAAAGGTAAAGTTATGAACATCTCAGTACAGAAAGCAAGTTGCATTTCATTGTAATGAATACTGTATTTAGCTTTCAGTTGCAATTTTAATTAAAATCATATTTAAAACAAATAGACTTCTAAAGGTTAATGGTTTATCTGAACTCAACATAGTGTCGTGAATGTATAAACAGGAAGTGTGATGAGCTCTCAGTGCTGAAACCTCACCAGGTTTGTTTCTAAATGAACGTCACAAGTACATGCAGTGAAATTCCTCACAGGCTTTAAACAGATGATTTCTGTTCTATTACATCATCAGCAGAGCAAGATATTCTAAACAAGCCTGAGAGACGGAGAGCTCCAACAGAGCCTGTCTACACACACACACACACACACACACAGGCCTATGACAGTCATAACAGTCCTCGTAAGCAGTTGTGTAACTCACTGAAAGACATCCAACATTTCCAAAGCACATGAATCAGCCAGATAGAGACAGATGAGGAGTGAGAAAGAAAAAGGCAAAGAAGAAAAGGGAAAGAGAGAGATAAAGTGAGAAAGGGAGAGAGATATAGGGGAGGGAATGATAGAAAGAGGAAGAGAGATGAGAGGAACAGGAGAAGAAAGAGAAAGAAAGGGAGAAAGTGGGAGGGGGAGAAAATGTGAGAGAGACAGCAGATAGAGAGAGGAGGGAGAGAGATAGAGGGAGAAAGCGTTATGTGTGTACTGTTAGAGTTTACAGACATACACAAATACACACGTTTCACTGTGACTCTCACAAACAAAGCTAGTGACCTTACATGAGGATTTCCCACAACTGATAATGAGAGAGAGAGAGAGAGAGAGAGAGAGAGAGAGAGAGAGAGAGAAGGGGGGGAGAGAGGGAGAGAGAGAGAGAGGTTTCCTGTGTCCCTATCTCCTGAGTTTCTTTT
>JBBKCR010009082.1:0-12749 GCA_037577295.1 Ladigesia roloffi | reverse complement strand
TTACTTGAGCACTGTTGTACGTCGCTCTGGATAAGGGCGTCAGCTAAATGCCGTAAATGTAAATGTAAATGTAACATGCTACATTACATTCTGAATTACACTTTTCAGTTCTTGTCACATCCATGCCACCTCTGCCAAACCCCCAGCTGTCCACTTCACCAGAAATCTGAGCTGGGGCTTCCCTGTCATGCCCCAGTCTTCATAATAGTATGTCCTGGCATGTGAGGTATGTACATTATGATCTCCCTAGTAATTACCAGCATTCTCTATATCTCCAGGTCTCTTGTCTCTTAAGTTAGTAATCATGGTTATTTTTTGTGATTGGTCAATGTGTTACTGCCTGTGCTGTAAATCCCAGTTGGTCCATCATTCCGGCCTGCGGTCACTGATGTAACACCTGAGTCTGATTCGACTGATCGGGGCAAGCTTCCTCCATTGGCCTGGAGATTCGTCTCCCTGAAACTAAGGAGTACCCAATTTGACTCTGGTCAGTTAGCCAGTGGAATGTTAACTTGACTCGTGTTTTTTTCTCGTGTTTTTCTAGAATTCACCGGTGAGGCTAAAGCACTTGTAGGCTGGAATTCCTAGTAGACTCTGCAAGACCCAAGGATCCTGACCCTCAAAACACTTGTAGCCCCAGAACTGAGCAAACCTATCCTGGTTAGGATGCTCATTTGATTTTTGGTGACTGTTTAAGTGCTATTTTGTCAATTAAAGCCTTGTGTGTTTTATGTAACTGCTGTGTCTGTGTCCTCTTCCCTTTTGTATGATCACAGATTATTTTCATTGTTTAAAATAAAACTCAGATTCAAACAATACAAAAAGGTCATAAGCAAACATTAGTCCAAACAACTTCTTACTTTTAAATAACTGACAGAAAAACGTATCCCAGCAAGCATCAGCTTAAGTTAGAGAAAGTGTTACACCAGCTGAAGCCTTTGTTAAAGCTGATGTTTGGTTGGAATAAGGCTTTGAAAATTGTCATGAAGGGCTTATGTAGGTGTAATGTAGTCTTGTGAGTACTGCCATTTTGGATGCATCACTTCAACTCACAGACACAAATTGGTTGAAAGTTTAGAATTACACATTTGGACTGAACCCACATCTTGTGATTTGCCTATGATCTCATTGTAACATGAGCACGAGTCAGTCTTTTATGCCTGAACTCATCTCACAGTTTCCCAAAGAATACTGAGGGAGGTTGAATGCAAACCACATTTTAGGTCAGGTTCAACTTTATGTTTCTACATGATGTAGTAGATAAGGGTAAGTTTATAACCCAGGACCACTGCTGAAGAGATGTTATTTAGATGGTGGACTACTGTCAATCCTAATAGAGGTAAAACACAATACTACAGCTGCACTAAAACAATCCTCTACCTGAATAATGCCTGTTCAGTAGAGGTCCTGTGGCCAGAAAATGACCTGTGATTAGTGAGTTAGAGGGAGGCTGGTAAATTGAGTTATTTGATATCTAGACTCATCATAAAGTACATGTTCAGTTATTTTGAGTTGTGGTTTGGATTTTTTTTTAACAGAGATATGTTTACATTTCCCAGCATTCATTACACACTGCAGAATTGACATGGTGGCTCAGTAGCTTCACCTTGCTTTGCCTACAGTGGTGTTTGGGTCTATGGGAGCCATTTTCATTCTTCATTAAAAGAAATGATGCAATTCATGATTATTTAAAACTTGGTTCCTTGGCCTTTGCTCAAATGTGCTTGATTTTCTCTGCATTGTTTATATTTTTTCAAGATAAACATGTCTCAAAATTTCAGCTAAACACATATATATATTCATCACACATCTCATATTCCCAACTCCCCCCCCACCCTATACCCCCCCAAACCAGACCTCCTTGATTTGAGTCTCTCATTTCTCTTTTTTTTACTATAAATATCATGCAACTTACTACTTCTGTTGTTATTATTATTGTATACAACATGCAGCCTTGGGGTGATCCAGTCGAGGTGTACCAGAGGTCAGAGATTCTGCTGTTAACCAGTACTGTCACAGTTCCTGTCTGCAACTGCTGGGGGTTGTCACAGGGCCAAAGGCAAGAGCCCTCTGCCTACGCCTTCAGCGACCACCGGAGGGTGCCGAAGAACCCCCATGAAATTCCCTCCACCAGTCACAATGGACTAGAACCCCATCACCATTGTAATTAGTCATCATCTGTTATGTTTAGGCCCACTCACAAATTCACCTGTTTTTGGTTTCAGTTATTCCCCTGATTGGTTCCCTGAGGTTCCCCTGCAGCATATATGTTCTCCCTTTCTCACTTCCCCCTCACAGGAACATACTGACCTTTTCAAAATAATCACCTTGTGTTCTCAACGGCCGTCAAGCCACCTATGATTTGAGCTTTCAATAAAGACAACCCTCGCCTGATGCCAGCCCGCAGGTCTCCGCGTGCTTCTTGTCAGGGGGGATTCACGACAATTACTCTCTGTGACCTTTTGGTTAGAAAGTCCAATACCCACAGGAATAGCTGGTTGTCCAGGTGACAAACAATTCCAGAATATGTATTTCCTGATTATTCAGTACTTGGCAGTGATGTTCTTCCACGCAATTTTAATTTGCCATTCAACTACAATTTTCTCAAAACAATAGAAACTGGAGTTGGCCCACTCCTTCATTATTTATGTACTGTGTTGTGTTTTCCAGTTAGGCCCTTGTGCCATTTTGCTCTCTTTTTGATAGATTCTACGTCTTTTGTTTTAAACCATCAAAAAAAACTTTTGGACTGGACCCCTTCCTTGTGATTTGCCTATGACCTCTGCAATATGAGCACATGTGATTTGCCTAAATGAGTCAGTCTTTTATGCCTAAACTCATCTCATAGTTTCCCAAAAGAACCTGGGGGAGATTGCATGTAAACCACAGTACAGGTCAAGTTCAACTTTATGATTCTACATAATGTAGTGAACAAGGTTCAGTTTCTAACCACTGCCAATGAGATGTTATTTAGATGGTGGACCACTCTCAACTCTAACAGTAATAAAAGACAATATTACAGCTGCACTAAAACAGTCCACCACCTGAATAATGCCTGGTCAGTAGAGGTCCTGTGGCCAGAAAATGACCTGTGATTAATGAGTTAGTGGCAGTCATAAGTTTGAACAAAGATATATTTCAATTTCCCAGCATTCATTACACACTGAAGAATTGATATGGTGGCTCAGTAGCTTCACCTTGCTTTGCATACAGTTGAGTGGTGTTTGGGTCTATTTGGGAGCCATTTTCAGTCTTCATTAAAATAAATGATTGCGATGTATGATTATTTCAAACACTAATTCCTTGGCCTTGCTCAAATGTGTTTAATTTTATCAGCAATGTTATATTTATATTTGTTCAAAATATACATGTCTCACAGGTTTAGCCTTCCACTGACAAAACCACCATATGTTGATGTGGCCTTTAACTTTTTGCATCGAATCAATACCTCAATTATTTATAAATATAACTGAACAGACATCAGTGGTGAATATAAATTAAATATACGCTGTCTGAATTAGTAGTAACCATGATATTTTAAGGCGGGTGTACCCTGCCTTTGCATAGTAGCTTGGATAGGCTTCAACCCCAAGAGTGGGATATAGGGGTAGAAAATGGATGAATAATTGAACAGGCAACAATTGTAAATATTAACTAAATATGCTGTCTCTGTTACTTGTAACGGAGATATTTGTTTTTTTAACATAAATTGTTATGAATATCTAATGTTGCTGTGCAGCGATTAGATCCTCTGTACCCCATTAATTAGTGGATAGTGTCAAGCCACAGGGCCACTTTCGACACGTCGTTCATCATGTAGTGGACTGTTCTCATCTCAGCACTAATGCTGCTTTTTTTCTGTAATGTGTCAGACAACACTTATAGTTGTAAGTGTCATTGCTTAATTTAGATTTCCCCACAACCAAAAAACATACAGCTAGAAGCGGATGTATGATCAGAAATAGAGAACATGGCAACCACAAACATACATACACATATAAGGCAAAGCTATTGGAGAGGTTTTTAACACATGTGAGCTTGTGTCATTCACACAACTTTTTGTTTACTCATAAACCTGCTTTTACACTCTTCACATTTGAGGCATTAAGAGGAAAAGTCCTTTTTTTCGGTATCATCTCTTTCTATGTTAATAGCATCTAAGCGCTCAATATATCGGACTAATGAATGTAATTCCGGAATATTCACTACTTGGCATTGACGTTCTTCCATGCAGCTTTGATTTGCCATACAACTTAAACTTTAACGGGCAATTTTTCAAAACTATAGAAACTGGACTTGGTCCACTCTTCGCCTAAAGGCCTCATATGAGGATAGTATTAGCATAATATCATAATATCATAATAATGTGATTACTGAGTTTTCAGTAGAAAGAAATAAGCAGTTCATTAAGGCTTGTGCATGTTTTACATTCCTACTTTAACATACGAAATAATAATATAGCTACTCATAATGTATTCAGTACTACAGATGAATAACTTTAAGTGATGTGGTTAGCCAGTTGCTATGGTAACTGCAGTGGTTGCTATGATGGCCTCTGAGGAGTAGCATCCCAAAATTTCACCAACAATCATCATCAAATATCATCCAAAAACAATAGCAGACTTGCTTCCACCGTCACACAAACTTGGTAAAAATGTTTTGACGTGTCAGAATAAGCCCACAAAACATTTCTTCATACTTACTTATTGCTTCAAAAACATGAGCAGTCTTTTTAGGTGGGCTTATTCTGGTCATCCCAAATCCATGAAGTTGAAGCAGTAGAATGTTTTTCTGTCAGAGATGTTTTTGTTACTGTGGTCCTATATTAGTGTGCATCAGAAATCACACCAACAAGTTTTACTTTTATTATTCTTTTTATAGCTGGGATTTGGCACCATTTCTTGTCCTAAAATTTTTAAAATATTGGCCTGGTTCCACAGTTGGTAAGAGCCAGTGAATTTGTTGGGGTAATAGAAAACTCCCACTTAAACGTATCTTCAGCCCAGACAGTTGTAGTTCGTCAACTTACTTCAGATCTTTGTTGTTTTTTTGGTGCATACAGTAAAAAAACAATTGCCTCTTTCCAACATATATAATTTAAACCAATCAAAAAACACTGATGTAGTCAGCTCAGCTGCGGCCCAATTTTTGCAGAGGTATGGGTTGCATTTCTTTGTGATGTTTATGATTAAAATATGGCTCTCCAGAAAACAGGACTGAGGCTGTTATTACTGCAAGTGTGTGTGCGAGTGCATGAAATGATGTAAACAAATTCCATGTTTTTAGATGTCAATCATACTGAAGAAATAATTGCACATTTTTGTTTATTTAATTATTTATAGGTAGGGTCAGTGTTTCCTTTACCGGAATAGTTTAAGATGTGATATTTCACCATGCTTTTACAACATCTGCCTTCCAGGAAATGAGCTTTTCACCTACAAAACCACTATCTTTAATCTCCTTTATTTGTAAACGTATTATCAAGCAAAAAATATGTGCAATGAGTTAAAATATCTTTATCTCAATTCATATGAAATAAATATAAAAACTAATATAAAAATGACAAAGATTAAGGTTTATAAAAGTACAAACTTTTTATTCTAACTGATATTTTGGGCAGGGAAGGGGGGGTGTTATTGTCATTTTTAAATTAGTACCAACAATAAACAAAAAATGCACATTTACAAACATTTGATTAAAAAACGAAATGTTAAATAGTAATATGACTATACTATGACTAGCATACTCTTAATCCTAACCCAACATTTAATTGTACATAATACAATTCTGGTAATAATTTTCAGTAAGTTTCACAGTGATTTGTCCCTGTCTCTCTGTTTCTCACAGCACTCATACATCCACATACAGAAAGCAGAATTCATTCATTTAAAATCATCAGTACAACCTCACAAAAAGTGCTAGTGCATTCTTTTATGTTTCTGAAGCCCCCTGTGAGGAGAACGCTTTACAACTTCTCTATGGAATGTTCAGCAGAGTGAAACCAGGTTGTGTTACAGGAGAACTGTAATATTTAAAATAATATTTATACTTCAAAGCAAAAAGGTCTGTGGGGGGAAACTGGGGAGGTTTGGGTCAAACGTTGAAGAGCACAGTATGATTTTTCTCCTTAAATATTTCAACAAAACCAGGGCAGGATTAAATGAGTCATTTCATATTTTAAACATTTCTGACAATTAAACCAGGCCATAAAAGATTTCTAGTCTAGTAGTCTTCACTACCATTTAAGCATTGCCCCTGCATATTCATATGTATAAGATAAGGCAACATTTTAACAGCATTTCTATTGGAAGGGTTCATAATAAATTATTCTCATAACTGTAAGGAGAGCAAGCTTAAAGAAGTAATTTTGTCACTGTTCAGATAATAAGTTTGGAAAAAAAACAACATTTAAATGTAAAGAAAATAAATATTAATTCACAGTACCATGAAAAAAAGCCATTTATCTGAGCAGAAAGGGACTTTCTGCCACCAAATAAATAGAATGGAATAAATGCAAACAAGCATGAAAGTATTTTTCTGCAGTATGTTAAGTTTTGTGAGATGAATAGAACAACACAGTTTCAGCTCCAGATTTTACCTAAGTAGCTCCAGATATTTGCATTAATTTGTGAAATACCATCAGCAGTTTACATTATTTTATCAAATGAAGTATCAGTTGAGCTGACTCAGAGACCAGCATTGTAATACTGGGATCAAAAAGGAGCTTTTGGAATGATTAAGCAAACACGTATGCATACTTAAATTCTGTATTCCCTGTCAGTACCATTTGTATGAATTCTAATATTAGCTTTTAATAACATGTACTCCGCTTAACACGTTTTAAATATGATTGCCTTTTACATGGTACTGTATGTATGTATGAAAATGCATGAAACTTTAGAATTCAGTTAACTTTAACCTTCAGAAAACAGTGTAAAGACAGTGTTTATTCACTTCCTGTTTGCTGCTCCTTCACTCTGCCGCTCTCTGGACCCCCTCCCTCTGGAGTTTTCCTAACCCAATTGTATGCGGAATCTTTCCTAAATGTTCTCCCAAATTCAAAGTTTGTGTGTTTGTTTCTGTTTGTTTATGAAATCTAAAATAAAATATATTTGGGTATTGTTTATGGGAATTCTCAGTCCAGACTGGTTCTAGTTAATCAGAAGAATAAAAAGCAGAAGGAATGCTAACACAGCAGGAGTCATCTTAGCCTGCAAGGCGGAGCTCTCCAATCGATAAGATACAACAGTCCTCTCTTGGTCATTCTCTGATTCTGTGCAGCGATACACACCTTCATCTACTGTGCTCATACTTTCTATTAGGAGCAAGCAGCCATTTTCAGTGGAAACGCAGTCTTTTCTCTGGCCATCATGGTTCCAAACATACGAGGCATGCTGGGAGGTTGTAGGGCAGGAAAGGTAGGATCTAGACTGTTGAGGAACATTCAGTATTTCTTCAGACCTGAACTTGCTGAGTGTGGGCTCTTCTGAAGAGAAAAAGAAGATATCGATGGATTGCAGATGCAAATGATCAACATTTTCTACCACTAACTGGGGTGGAGTCACTGTGAATCACTTCACTCCACCCAAGTTTGTAGTCTCTTACTCTTATTGAAGGTTTTACTATTTTCAAGCCACTCATTGAGATTTGATGCCTTTGTAATATCTGGAGATTTCAAAGAGTATTTTACCAAACATTGGTCTTCAACCCATGGTATAGTGTATAGCCAGTGTCCAGCACAGTTTGGTATTTTCCCTCTTCAAAAACATTCACTAAATAGGGGTGTTTATCCAGATCAGGAGGGAAATCACCAAACTGAGCAGGCTGAAAGGATTTCCAGGAATGTGCACCTTGTGCACCTCTGGGATAGTGGGAGAGGGCAGTATGTAGGTCTGGGAGAATATATAGAAATATGTTTAGATATGTTAATTTGTCATATTTGAACCCCCCTACAATACAATGATGTGTGGTGAGAACTTAGCTAGTCTTCAAGAGTCACAGCAAATGTTTTTGTTGTTCAGATGGGTGGGGACGGAGTCAACGGTAACAACATAAACCAGTGTTTGGAAGTATATTTTAATACTCTAATGGGTTTCTTCCCAGTAGGAAATTTCATAAAGGAGCTCAAATCTTCTGAGAGATTTGGGGAAGTTCACAGGGGAAAACAGGAAACCATTATTGTTGGGCATCAACACTGATTTGGGAGGTTCACAGAGAAAAACAGGAAGCCATTATTGTTGGGCATCAGTGAAAATGTTAAAGTACTCCTTATTTCATGCATAAGGAGACTAGAAGTGGGCTTAGCGTGGACCCCTAAGGAAAAACAGCTATGTGTGGAACTGAGAGAACAAAGAGCTAACATCTAGTGGTTCTTAGTGTCAGAAGCAGCTGACTGGTAAAGGGGTGAGGTGGAGAACTTCAGTGACCACCAGGAATGTTATTCTGAAAAGAACTAGTCTGTTGTTCAATTGAAAAGCATCAAAGGATCATACACCAGAAGTGCCAGTTCCAAGTAGGAACATTAAAAATTGGCTTCACTGTAACTCACTTTAAAACACTTTATCTGGTTGCAAACTAAAAGTAAACATTAACTCAGTGCTATACTGTAACTAAACAAACATTCATTTACAGATGCACAGGGGTTCTTAGGTACTAAACCAGTCAGATGTGGCAATATTTAATCACTCCATCACTCATTTTGTGTCTGTTCACTTGTAACTGTTTATGCAAACACTCATCTGTACCTTCCAGCTTTTAATAAAACTTACTCATAAAAAATGTGTACATTTAGATAGACCTACCTTTACAAACATTGTCATTTCCTTTTACAACGTCTTGAATCGAGCGTCTGTGGGAAGAGCACAAAAGCTCAGTGATCTATATATATGTATATGTATGTAATAATGCTGGGCACTCATTACATTTCTTAAAAGCATGATTCATCACATGCTTTTCTGTGATTAATCAAAATTAATTGCATACTTGTGTGCCACATAAAAAATGTATTCAAAAGTTGTGAATGGCGGACATACTGCTGCATGAACAAAAGTGCAAGATTGATTGTGCAAACACTTTAAATAAATAAGGAGCTTTTTAACAGCAGTGTTCCCTTTAACAGAGTCACACAGCTACAGTTAATATAATAACTAAAATAATAATGTTAATGTAATCAAATCAATTATAAAAACTATTTACCACTGCAGGGCATTCAAGTTTTATGTAGTTTGTTATAGAAAAACAAGTTCCCCTCAGAGTCCAGTGTGTGTGTGTGTGTGTGTGTATGTGTGGGCATGGACAGTAAATAGTGAATGTATATGGAGTGTTTACACACTAATGTGCTACATAAAACTTTTTTAAATGATCTATGATCTGGGTTCTTTAAAGAACAGATTCAGTTCATGACTTTTTCTTGATTATACTGTTCACTTGTATGTTAACCAAAGGGAAGGATCACCCTGCATCATACACCAACATGCTCTGTTTGGAGTTATGACTCAGTGAATGTGGGTGGAGAAGGTGGGTGGTGTCATGTCAGGGGTTCAACTGGGGTTCACTTCACAGTTTCGCTTCACTTTGTGAGAATTTTCATGGAAATACCAAATAAATGCCAATACTGTTTCACCACTAGTGAAGTAAACACTGAATTTCCTAAATTTAGAAATAATCACTAAGATCTCCTTTAGTACAGCAGTGTGAAACATATTTTAAGCATCTTTCTGTCTTTGTTCCTTTCTTTGTTCCTTTCGTTCTTTCTTTCTTTCTTCATTTGCTCCTGACCTCCATTCTCTATTTTATATTTTCTTTCTTTCTTTATTTACATCACCTTCTCTTCTTTCTGTTCTTTCACATTTCTCTTATGCTTCTGCACTTTTGATTTCTTTTCTTCTTTTGATTGATTAATTTGTTAATTTGATTAATTTCCCCTTGTGTTTTTTTCTCTCCTATCTCTCGCATCTGAGTTATTCTGAGGCTTATATTTTTTAGAATTGTTTACTTTTAAAGGGTATTTTCCATATCTAGATACATATTGTTGCTGTCGGGCCAAAACCTCATATGTCCAAAATTGCTATTTTTCAGGGAATTTAATCTCAAAATTGGTATAACTATTTCTAACTGACGCACACACCAAGGACGCGTGACGTCACAGGTCATCAGTGGTAACTCACGTGTAGAGTATAAAAACGGGAAATCAGGTGATATCTGGCACCCAGACATTAGGGTCAAAGACAAGTCTCAGTCATCCTCGCTGTACTATGAGTAATACCAACTTCCAACTCCGCCTTATTACCCTTCCTGTGTGCATGCGAGAACAAGGATTCACTGGTGGGAAACTCTACTCCTCACAGAGCGTTCTCAGATTAAAGTGCGTGGTCTGCCACACCACGCTGGAGGTTCACTCTCCAAAACTGACCAATAGTATCGATTTATGAAGAAAAAAAAAACTAAACAACGAAGACCAAGATTGGAGTTACGAGGTTTCTGCTAGACAGCGACATTATAATAATGCATCAAAAACATCATATGGTAAATTAGTTCCGAATCCAATCAAACTGCACTAAGACCTTATAGTATTATAGCACTAAGAACTTTGTATAATTTATTCTTTTGTGGTTTCCAGAATGTATGTGAAATAATCTATCCATTACCTGAACCACTTATCCTCAACCGGTGGTGAGGGTGCTGGAGCCTGCCCAGCTTTCCAAGGTAGAGAAACATGCCAGACAGAACACTAGTCCTCTAGGTCACTGGAATTTACAATTATATAAAAACTCAATATAAAGTGATTAATTAACCCATCATAGGGTACCTGAAACCTACAGCCTGTAATTATACACATACGGAGTGGAAATATAAGTTATAATATATATAATATATATATATATAATATATATTTAAGTGGCCAGTAAGGGATATTCAGTATAAGCAGGAATAAATGCAGCACACAAAAGGAAAAGACCTCTGTGTTTATAGCACTGTGCCTTATTTGTGCTTTGCATCCTAACAATTCAATTAAATTTAATTTATATAGCGCTATTTACAACCAGGTTGTCACAAAGCAGCTTTACAGAGTCCAGGTCCGAGCCTCTAGTGAGTAACCCGAAGGCGACAAAGGCGAGGAAAAACTCCCACAGCCTGTGGAAGAAACCTCGGGAGGAACCAAGACTCAAAAGGGGAAACCATTCTCCTCAGGTTGACTCAGAGAGTAAGATAAAGATAAATAACAGGAGAGGGCCTTAATGAACAAGATTTTATACAGATCTCTGTGGCTAACAGAGTTGGTTTTACTAGGTGTCCAGAGAAGTAATGATATTGTAGGTGAAACTGAGAATGCATTGTCCATAAACATCAGGATCAGGAGCGACAATCTCCTCCAGAGTTTTAAGCAGCAGTGTCCCCAGCTTGGGGAAAGGCCCGAGTGGAGTAAAGTGCAAACGGGTTACAAGGAGCATAAAACAACCACTGAAACACCAGACAGGTTGGCAGTCTAGGATCTACAATAAGATTCACAACAGCAAATTTAGCATTTAGCTTTAACCTAGCAAATTTAGCATTTAGCTTTAACCTAGCAAATTTAGCATTTAGTTTTAAGCTGCTAACTGCTTTACTCAAACTAAAGACTGGCTCTTGAATGAGACTCACCTCTGGTCTCAAATGCTACGCAACATTGGAAGTCATGTGAATAAAACACATGTCAGTGCTCTGAGTTTTCAGTTGCTCTACATCACTACAGCTTTAGTTGGCAGGAAGTCAACAGGAAGCAGTGTTACTATGTACAAACTATTGAGGTTGTGCTTAAATTTATCATTTCAAAACCGCAGCGGGGGTGGGTGCTGGTGGTGGGGAACTCATGATTCAGATGTAATAAACTACTTCTTCAATTCTGTGTTCTGAATGCTTCCTCCTGCTGTGTATCTTTGCTTTGTTGCATAATACTGAGAAGTCTGCTACTAGCACAACCAGTCTGTAGTTCAGCCAGTAAGACTTACTGCTGAGCAGGCGAACATGAGGACCCACTCCAGCCACAGTAAGGGTCCCTAGCCTTCACACAGGCGGCACAATTCTCATGCATGTTGCAGTTCTGCAGACTGATCTGGACCACCTTGCTGTTGGAGCTCACATACAGCATTTTCTGCAAAAAAAAAGACAGGAGATGTTTTCTACATGCGCTGGTGTGTGGCTAGAGACTCTAGCCCACCTGCACTATTTGTGTTATGGTGCTTTTCATGACAACAGTGTAAGGCAAAGTTAAACATATACTTAAAAGCAATCAATATATTCACTCATATTCTAAGGCAAATTAGTATATTCCGTTTGTGATCCTATATTTGAATGATAAATACCATATCACTGTCATTCTGCTGACAATCAATACACATGTAGAGTGGTTCTATAAAGTTGGTGTTTGTAATAAATTAGCAAGTGAGTGAATGTTCTATTATAAAGTATATAATAAAGTGGCAATTTTGAAATAAAGTGGCAGTACAGGGTATGTGTTTCTAATAATGTGGCCCGTAAGTGTAAGTACCACTATGAAACACAATGTACTTAAAATGTGCTTAACACTACCTTAATTTACCTCTAAAAATATGCCAAACACCTTAATTTGAATTAAGTGGCTATTAATTTTTAAACCGTTCCCTTAATTTTACCTTTAAAGTGATTTAAGGTATTAGTGTGAAACCCCTTAATCCTAAATATATGGCATTTTCTTCAGAAGGCTCAGTTATTTAAGGGGCAAATTTTAAAAA
>JBBKCR010009048.1:0-10546 GCA_037577295.1 Ladigesia roloffi | reverse complement strand
ACACACGTAGCGTTAGTTTAGTTCTTTAACTAGTCCGTCTAGAACACACGTAGTGTTAGTTTTGTTCTTTAAGTAGTGTGTCTAGAACACATATAGCGTTAGTGTAGTTCTTTAACTAGTCAGTCTAGAACACACGTAGCGTTAGTTTAGTTCTTTAACTAGTCTGTCTAGAACACACATAGCGTTAGTTTAGTTCTTTAACTAGTCCGTCTAGAACACACATAGCGTTAGTTTAGTTCTTTAACTAGTCCGTCTAGAACACATATAGCGTTAGTTTCATTCTTTAACTAGTCCGTCTAGAACACACGTAGCATTAGTTCTGTTCTGTAAGTAGTCTGTCTAGAACACACGTAGCGTTAGTTTAGTTCTTTAACTAGTCCGTCTAGAACACACGTAGTGTTAGTTTTGTTCTTTAAGTAGTGTGTCTAGAACACATATAGCGTTAGTGTAGTTCTTTAACTAGTCAGTCTAGAACACACGTAGCGTTAGTTTAGTTCTTTAACTAGTCTGTCTAGAACACACATAGCGTTAGTTTAGTTCTTTAACTAGTCCGTCTAGAACACACATAGCGTTAGTTTAGTTCTTTAACTAGTCCGTCTAGAACACATATAACGTTAGTTTCATTCTTTAACTAGTCCGTCTAGAACACACGTAGCATTAGTTCTGTTCTGTAAGTAGTCCGTCTAGAACACACGTAGCATTAGTTCTGTAAGTCGTCCGTCTAGAACACACGTAGCGTTAGCTCTGTACTTCGAGCTCCTGCATGTCGCAATAAGAAATTTATATTTCAGTCCTTGGATGTTCTGTGCAGGGGGGCCATAAGGTGGGGCAGGAGCAATTCTAGGGGGGCCAGGGCATATAGAACCGCCTATGGTCCAAGACGAAAAAGCAGGCAGATCCTGGTGAAGGTGGAGTCCAAATCCGAGTTCCCATCTACGGTGGCGGTCCAGGAGCCAGCTGGGGGGTTTCGCTGGCGAGAAAATCCAGCTTCCCGAGCATGCAGGATGC
Organism: Ladigesia roloffi; assembly: GCA_037577295.1. Classification (NCBI taxonomy): domain Eukaryota; kingdom Metazoa; phylum Chordata; class Actinopteri; order Characiformes; family Alestidae; genus Ladigesia; species Ladigesia roloffi. Next base: position 9,538 of record JBBKCR010009048.1, on the reverse strand, counting down.
AGCCTGATGACCTACACCCCTTTACCACTGCACTGGTTCCATGCCGGTTCCCAATTTTGGAACCAGTGTCGCCCTTTTCCACAAAAAAGTAAATGGTGTCCGAACCGGAACCGAACCGGAACCTGAACACCGTTGGTCTACCAGCGAGAATGAGCAGTGGGCGGAGTTATGGTTGTAATCGTTGTCTGTCGATCTCTTTTAACCGTAATAACGCGCTGAATAAACTCTGGAAACTGAAATATATCCTGAAAGTTTGGAGGAGAACCAGCACCCTCAAACTGAAGTTGGCCATGTCTGTTTCTGTTTAGTGGGCATGGCCTGTGACCATGCGACTCCCGCTGAGCTCCTGTCCTGTTTTGATTGGTTCCCAGTTCAGCTCTGGAGCCGGCACCTGGCACCAGCAGCAGTGCAGTGGAAATGAGATACTAGTGGTGCGGGCGTGGATCCTGCAATCAGAGGGTTTTGGGTTCGAATCCCCACTGCTAGTGTCACCTAGTGGTTCCCTTCAGTAAGGCACGACCCATCGCAAGTGCCTCAAGTCACTATGTAGAACCCGGCCGTCTATATTTATCATGTTGAGGTTCTTAAACTTCAGAAAGACTCTATGGAAAAAAATATTCTCCTTAGGCATGGATCCAGATTTTTGGAGTGTTCTTCTTGTAGTTTTTAGAGTGAACTGCACTGGACTGAGATGGTGCTTCATTTCAGAACATCCTCTAATCCTCAGTGCATCCCATAATTCCAAGCACATTCCCTAATTCCTGACACCGTGTAACTCTCTTTCCAGCTCAGAGAGCACGGAGGCGAGGATTGCTCTACTGTTACAATATGCCATTTGCAATTCTCTCTCTCTCTCTCTCTCTCTCTCTCTCTCGCTCTCTCTCTCACTCTCTACCATCTCTCACTTTCTCTGTCGCTCTCATCCCTCTCTCTCTCTCTCTCTCTCCCTCTCTCTCTCTCTCCATCACTGTTTTTCTCGCTCTCTGTGTCACTCTCTCTCTTTCTGTCTCTCGCTCTCTCTCTGTCTTTCTCTCTCTCTTCTTATCTCTTTCTCTCTCTCTCTATCACTGTCTTTCCCTCTCTCTGTCACCCCCCCCCCTTCCCTCTCTCGCCCCAATATGATTTATTGAAATCGGGGATATGGATAGAGTGCTCCATAAGGAGATGTAGCATGTCATGCTACATTGGCTTTTGCCCATAATCCTTTTCATGCTCCGAATGAGCCGTTATGTGAGGGATTCTGGGATTGAGCGATAGCGCGGTGACAGATGTCTCCGTAGCAATGATATAAGGGCATTGTGGGACGGCGTGGGGCTTGATTGACGGATGAGGACGAGGAGGGAGAGAGCGGAATGTTGAAGAGCGTGTGAAGGGAGAGATTTATTAATGGTAAAAGAGTGCGAGGACAGAAGACAGAAGACACCGATTCGCAAACAGAGGGGCCGCAGTTAACCCTTAGAGGTTATCGCCATGGCAACCAAAAGCGGTTCTAATTGTTCGGACTCATGGCTCATTAAAAAAAAATGGAGAAATCTTGAGGAAGATAAGTGTCCTCGACTCATGGGTTTCACTGAGGGGGGCTTGGGGAGTCAAGTTTCCTAGCATGCATTTTACACGATATAGATGAGATACAGTGAGGTGGAGAGTTCAGGTTGTGTTATAATTAAGAGTTACATTGTGAGTCAATACAGGTGAGTCTCAATAGGAGTCCAGAGTCAATACAGACTAGTTCAGAGTCGATACAGGCGAGTCTTAATATGAGTCCAGAGTCAATTCAGGTGAGTCTCAAGATGTGTCCAGAGTCAATAGAGGCAAGTCCAGAGTCAATACAGGCAAGTCCAGAGTCAATACAGGCAAGTCCAGAGTCAATACAGGCGAGTCTTAATAGGAGTCCAGGGTCAATACAGGCTAGCTCAGAGTCAATTCAGGTGAGTCTCAAGAAGAGTCCAGAGTCGATACAGGCGAGTCTTAATATGAGTCCAGAGTCAATTCAGGTGAGTCTCAAGAAGAGTTCAGAGTCAATACAGTTGAGTCCACAATTGCTACAGGTAAATCTTAAGACGAGTCAAGTCGATATAGACAATCCTTTTGAATCCTTTTTAAAATGAAAATCTTCGCAGCATTTCCTGATTGGTGTGTTGTAAGTATCATTATTTAATAAAAGAAGAGATTGCAAGAAAGCAAAAGTTAATCATTAATCTTTCATTTGAAGCCCATAAAGCTGGTTATCATCTTTTACTGTGGACAAGAGTCATTTCCCCAAAAAGTATTTACGTTTAATCAAGCGAAGGTTCTTTAGTGGGGATGAGGAGATGAGGAGCTGCCGACGCTGGGTGTTGGATATGAGAGACATTAATCCATTGATCAGAACCTCCGGACACACAGCACAATCTGGGATCAATTATTCAAAATGCAAAATTGACTCCAATGGACTTAAAACCCCTTTCAAACTTTCAGGAACTTCAAATATTTATCACAATTCAAGTGTTAAAGCTGCATATGTGGAGAAGTTCTCTAATCTAAGTTTTGGAAGTTCAACAAGTTAACACTGGACCATTCGACCATATAACAGTCATTAAAATGTATTCCAGTCTGTAATTGTGGGAGCAGAGAAAGAGAGAATTGTGGCAATTTCCAGTTAGCAAACGTAAATCTTCAGGATCTAAAAGATCTGGGAGATGCAAGAATAATGGAGGGCGACACCAAAGGCTTCAGAATATAAATGAAGTTCCTGTTTCATATTTACAAAACTATGCTGCGGGTCTAACTTCTACTAACTAAAAACTACATAGTTTGTTGTCAAAAATTGCATACGTTTTAGTGCCCTGAAAGAGGTCTCTTGGAAGTCATATTGTGAGCCTCTCTGCCCTGTTACTTCCAGAGGCGTGGCCTAAACTTCTTAGCGATGAAAAACTCTGATCTTGTCAAACTTTTAGCTGCAGTTGCTGATCAGCACCACAGAATTGGGGCAATTTCCAGCTAGGAAAGCAAATTAACGTAAATCCCCAGGATCTAAGACATCTGGAAGACACAAGAATACTGGAGGTCTACAGGAAACAGCATCAAATTCTCCAAAATAGCAATAAACTTCTAGTTTTATATTTACAAAGCTATGCTGTGGTGCTAACTTCGACTAGATAACAGCTACGTCATTTGTTACTAAAGAAGAACCATGTGCATGTCTGTTGATGAAACCGCACCCATTTTTTGCTACTCTAGCAAGGGGTGTGCAAAAGTTTTATCACCCAGTTCTCTCAAGAAAGTGGTTAAGACAGAAACTTGTCTGACTTGTAGCCGCAGCTAAAGCCGCAGATCAGCACCTACTCACAAGATGCTGAGCCAATTTCTTGTTTATCAGATGCTAGCTGGGGTGAAAGCCTGATTCTGAGGCAACAGACAGATCTGTTGTCAGGCTGCTCAACTCTTGGAGAAAGGGCAGATCTTCCCATCTGAAGGTGATCGATTCTCAGGCCCCGTGCTGATGTCAAGTAATGATGGATCATCTCATGCTGCACAGTTTGTTCTGGTTTTCAGAGATGTTCCCTGGACTGGAGACCACAAGACTGCCTTGTGTCTTGCACACATGTCCTGCCTCATCTTTACACACTGTGGGCCCGGTTTTCACGGTCAGTCGCGCATTGTCTGAAGTCAGAAGCGCAATTGTCTTTGGGGGAGCGGCCAGCGCAGAACGGTATAATGCTAGTAGGAAAAATGTACAATGCACCTGTCGCATTGTTCAAATGGGTTGTCTTAAATGAGTAAATTAGACATGGTTGTGTCTTGGGTGTAGCATGCAATGAACCAATCAGAGTTCACACTCTCACTCCCTTTAAATACCCGGTGCATTGTCAGTGGCGTGCTGTGTATAATGCGGTGAAGACACGAAGAAATTGATCTTCGGGGATGAAGGGAATCCTCCCAAACCTTTTGCTAGGGGTGCTTATTGTAATAGCCCACCTATCCATTTTAACAGTGCAAATATTGGTTAGATCAGGATTTTTTGCAATCTTATTTTGAGCTTTAAAGTCTTCTTTATCATGTTTTGACAATAACATACTACATAAGAGGTGTAAGATTATTTAGATTGTTTTAAGATCTTTCTTTCCTATTTCAAGAAATCTCAGACTAGAAACAGACTGCCAGATTATCTGTCTGTGCAGTCCGTTCTGTCCGTTCTGAAAACAAGATAAAGAAGACTTTTAAACTCAAAATAAGATTGCAAGTCTTGGTTAGATCAGGACTTTTTGCAGTGAAAAGAGTGTAGTTAGTGTAGTGTAGATATGATTGTTATTGCACACGTGATTTCAAAAACACCATATAACAGTGCTCTAAAAATCATCTATACTATAAAACTCAGTAATGAGACGTTAATATTGTTTTTAATCAAATAAACATTTAATATGAATTCTATTAAATAAGAATCGCTAAAACAAATCTGCTTACAATGCCAGAGCGTTTTATAACTCCTGGAGGCTCGATCAGGAGAGGGGTTCCCAGAGCAGCAGTGATGTTCTCCGAACATTTTCTCGGTTCTTATTCCAAATAAAGTATTTTATAGGGTCAAAAAGATGTGTTCTTTCTTGTGATTTAGTTTAAACACGATTAACTGTCCATGTCGCTGTTACTACCATGACCTCCTTGAAATAATCGTGCACGTGCATGATGGATGTAAAGACGCGGCGTATAGGAGTTCAGCACCAAGAACAGTGGAGGGGGGTCTCTCACGCTAAGGGGGCTGAATCGGCAAAAACCCGACGTCGAGGGAGCTTTTGTCCCATTAGATGTGAAAAACAAGCGCAACTAACTTTAACAGGGTTAGGAAGACATATAACATATCTAACCAAAATATGAGCTGGTGATGTAGTTTCGTGTTTCTTGACAACCTAGCATGAAACGTGTATTTATTTACCTATGTGTCCGGCACTATTGCTCAAATAGACCGTCAGTTACTTGTTATTAATTATCAGTGATTTCTCCAATCAACTAAGTTTTGCGAGTATTATATGTATTTTAACAATAATCATGGTGTGATGTATGAGATATACATTTGAATTTTATATTTCGAGGACTCCATAAAGTTTTCCTCACATGAAAACGTTTTTTTAATGTGCGCTGCTCGCTCCTGCTTATGAAAGAAGCTGTGTGTGGGCGCATTGTGAACTCTTCTCAAAGCGTCAGGCGTCCTTATTATAGCCTTTGAACAATGCGCCAATGATTACTAACCAGTTTTTTTCTGGTCAGTGAAGAAATGACTTTCACTTCTCATAAAATAGCAAATTCGCGCTCTGCACCTCGCCACACCCCTTCTTTTCAGGGACACGCCCGACCCAGCGCAATGCCATCTGCTATATTGACAACCTACATTCCTGCCGGAAAAAAAGAACAATGCACTCGCACAAAATAAATAAAAATGATGGGTTGCGCAAGTCAAATGATCATGCCCTGTGAGTTAAGAAAGAGCAAAATGTTGGAAGCCTTGAGTTTGAGTTAAATGTAAAATGTAGTCCAGTGGTTACCAAACCTGGTCCTGGAGCTCTACCTCCCTCTGCATTGCCTGCTCTGGCTAATGAACTTCACCCGAAGTCCCTGAGTGTCTGGATCATAAAGTAAGGGATTATATTTACAGGTTGGACCTGAACACAGCAAGTGTGTAGATCTCCAGTATCAACGTTACTACCCACCGTTAGAAAAATTTCTTTACATTTCAGGATATTCTTTGGTTTTAATGGTGCTCCCGCAGCATCAGACATGTGCTGTACATCTGTGTTGAATCTGTAGTCAAGGCAACAAAGCGCTACCTGCCAGTGAAAAAAGACAGATGAAGACATTAAAGATAGAGTGCAGGGGTGAGGAAACAAGGACAGAAAAAGAGCAATGCTCCACGTCACATGCAGTAACAGCTCCCTTCCATCCTTACCAGATGTCTGAGTGTGTGAGGGAGAGACACAGAGAGCCAGATTGATGTTATTGACCTTAATTCATCCCTCTGTCATCGCTCAGCGCAGCCCATGATTGGATGTTTTAATTACTGAGAGATGACGGCGTCCTGTGTCACCAGTCCATCAGGATCAGGGTCTATAGCAGAAGTCGTAGATTCTCTGTGTGTTGAAAGCAGTAATTACAGCCTGTGCAGCGCACATGGCAACTTCAGGCACTCTCCAGCAACACATTCATAATCAAGGAGTAATGTTCTGTGAGGGAGCTTTAGAAGCACAAGTCTGGTTCCATTTAGCACCACTGTGAACTAGGGCATTAACAGAAAAGGAGATTAATTGATGCATTGACACCCCCTGAGAGAAGTTGACTAGTCGTGTGTAATTTCTCTCTCTGTGCCCTCGCTTGTGTACACAATGCAGGCTCTGCCTCTGATTGGCTGACACAGACACACGTTCCGTGACTTTACCAGTTATTACAGTCCCTTCATAAAAGTGGTGGTACCATTTGTGCGAGTTGAATCTAAAAACCACAAAAAGACGAGAGTCACGGCAGCAGAGGACACAGACACACATCACAAGTGTGGAGATCCTTCACTCTAGAACACAAACAGCAGGACACCTGCAGAACCTGCAAGTCGGAGATAAAATACAGGAACAGAACCGACGTTCCGCACGGAGACCTGCAGAACCAGCAAGTCGGAGATATAGTACAGGTACAGAACCGGCGTTCCGCTCCGCTAGCTAACATGATAAAGCTAGTGCTGCAGGGAGTCCAGTCCAGAGAAGCTGAGCGGCACCACGGCTTAAAATTCCCCCACTTTCTATTTACACTTAAATTTGTTTTGTTTTTGTTTTTTGACATGTTGACTGTTATTGTTAAAGAGTAATTTCATAAAAGCTGCTCAGTGTTGGATGCTTCCGTTGTGTCTGTGTGACGTCACCAAACGACTATTCGACTCGACTTTGCTAACTGAAAAGTGGACCTGAATCCCAAACTGGCGTTGAGGTGTCCAGTCATTTCTAATAGATTAATTTATGTGGTTGTGATACTATATAAATTATGAGTCAGATTCCATGAAGACCAGCAACTGTTCCCTAGCTTCATTACCAAGAAATGGGAGCTCATGTTTAGCACTTAGCATTATGCTAACCACAGGCCTGCACGATCGCAACCTCAAACCCAGTGTAGACGTTTAGTCGCATCTAAATGACTTGCTTATGTAGTTTCTGACACTAAATGACACATTTTTCACTCAGATTGAATGAATATTAGTGACAGAAAAGGGTGCAGAGCTTTTCACACCAGATCCAGTGTAGTCAATCGGGCAGAAAAAATGGCAGAAAAAATTCCGTGTTTGGAGCCATAAACTGAATGTTGCCAACAAATAATGGGAGCTCAAGTCTAGCAGTTAGCATCACGCTAAGCACAGGCCTTAATAACATGCATTCAGTAAATTTTAATAGGCTTATTTATGTAGTTTCTGATACTGTAGGACTGACTTATGTGTCAGATTACCTGAAGACTAGCAACTTTAAAAGGGGAAGAACTTTTCATTTCAAACCCAAAGTAGCCAGTCAGCCAAGGCTAATGGGAGCTTATTTTTAGCAATTAGCATCATGCTAACTGCAAACCTTAAAGATCATGTGCTCAAACCATGTGGAGATTCTCAGTAATGTCTACTAAACTCTCTTTTATGGTTTCTGAAACTGATCAACTGAATTATCGTTCAGAATGCATGGGAAATTGTGACTGTAAAAGGGGTTTGAAGCGCTCAGGCTAACAAAATGATGCTGTTTTCAATGCTAGCCCAGTTTGAAGCTAGGATGGAGGGTGAATTAACCATCAGCTGTGATTTAATGAAATCTTAAGTGCTAATCCATATCGCGCTCCCAGCACCAGGCTAACGTGAGGTGTCAGGTGGTCAATAATGGAGAGTGGACTAAATAATGAATGGACTGCCTGGAATTTTTTTCTGCTAAATGTGATTGTTATTCAGTGGAAACCACAGACGTGGAGATGTTTTCCACAGTTCATTCAGCAAAGCAGAACTTTTAGCGGAAAGCAATTTGACCCAATCAGGTAAACAAGAATGCGTTAATCTGTGGCAACTGTTTCTAGCCTGGGCAAGTTTACAGAACGTTTGCAAGTTTACAGAACGTTTGCAAGTTTACAGAACGTTTGCAAGTTTACAGAACGTTTGTCAAAATTTGCTACAGAAATCATTAGCGGGTTCTAAGGATGATTATTATGATGCATATTTTCACAATGTAACAGGATATATCAAGCTGTGTTTTCATTACAAACAGTAGGGTTGATTTTATCCAATTAGTGTCACTTGGCCAGGGGTTGGTCACTGGCCACTTTATTAGAAACACCAGCTCAATGATCCAAACTCTGGCCACTTTATTGGAAACACCTACTCAGTGATCCACACTCTGGCCACTTTATTGGAAACACCTATTTAGTGATCCACACACTGGCCACTCAATTAGAAACACTTACTCAGTTCTTTCACACTCTGGCCACTTTATTGGAAACACCTACTCTGTTCTTTCACTTTCTGGCCACTTTATTGGAAACACCCACCTTGTGCTACAATTACATGGTCATTTTACTGGAAACAGTGACCTTAAAGCTCATCTACTCCTGTTTACTCTTGTTTCCCGTTGTTTTGTAATTTTTACCATACACAATGTTTATTTTAATTTTAATTTTATTGCTTATATTGAGTTTAAACTTTCTGCTCTCCTTTACTTGCACTGAAACGGTTTGCACACAATTTAATTGATCTTAAAGCACGATGACAAAGATTTTTATTTCTATTTCTCTTTTAGAATGAAGATAGACTGCGGCTCATCCGTCACGGTACAGTCCATCAGCTGGTCCGGTTCTGACCACTGATGATATTTGAGTTTAGCTCGTGTTCCTTCAGCTGCTGTGAAACATTCACCAAATTACTGGCAGATACGGAGAGTTTCAAAGGCCCATCAGCCTGGCAGGACAGTCCTGCTACTGAAACAACACGGGATTCAATCAACCACAATGTGCTCATCAGAGCGAGGCGCCGGTTCACTTGCCAAACTCTCTGATGAACAGTCGTCCCGTCCAGCTTCGGGGCGACTCCGCCCCCTTCTGGCAAACTCCCCAGTTTTAAAGGGCCAGCGTCCCACATTTCTCACTAAAACTGATTTATTACAGTTTCTCAGCCAGTTTAATCTCACAGGATAAAACAACAGGCGGTTTGTTACTGTACCTTTAAGACTGAGGCACATAAATAACGTCTCTTCTGATTGGCTCCTGATTCATTTAGAAAGGAGTCCAGAAGTTAACACACACCACTAACAAACACACACACACAATCAACAAATACACTACCAACAAGCAACAAACACACACGACCAACACACACACAAGCAACACACACACAAGCAACACACACATCACCAACAAACACACTCACGCAGGCAACAAACACACACGACCTACACACACACAACCAACAAACACACATCACCAACAAACACACACACACAACCAACAAACCCACACACACAACCAACAAACACACATCACCAACAAACATACACACACAACCAACAAA
>JBBKCR010009001.1:0-12753 GCA_037577295.1 Ladigesia roloffi | reverse complement strand
AGAGAGAGAGAGAGAGAGAGAGAGAGAGAGAGAGAGAGAGAGAGAGAGAGAGAGAGAGAGAGAGAGAGAGAAACAGACAGAGACAGAGAGACAGAGAGAGAGGGAGAAAAAGAGAGAGACAGGGACAGGGACAGGGAGACATGGACAGGGACAGAGAGAGAGAGACAGAGAAGGACAGCAGAGAAAGAGAGATAGCGACAGATAGAGGGAGAGAGATGCACAGTAGAATTGACCTGATTCCCCTTAGGCACTTTCATGATCTGTCAAGTGAAAGAAGAACTCTAACTAAGGAAGGGTCTATCCATCCTCTTTTATTACTCCAAACTCACTGAGAACAACTCATGTTGTGGCTTGACCTGCTTAGGAGAAGATCAAACTGTCTAGCAAAATTGGAAAATGAATGGGCTCCATATAAACAGAACTAAAAAGCAGCACCCTACTTAAAGATGAAAGCTTAAAGGCCCTAGTCAATAGGACACTGAGTGTTAAGCTACACAAACAAAGGCCTCGTCCACACAGATGCTCAAATCTTGGATAAATGACAGATAAATAATGCCACATTAATTTTTGTTGTGTTTTGTGGATCAGCTAGCCAGTAATTTAGAGTATTTACATGTTTACATGTGCGTCTTTGTGGGTCGTTCTGCATTAAAAACATGGATACTATACTTTATTAAAACTAAGCCTGACATTCTTGTTTTAAAAAAACAGTCATAGACAGGACATTAACAAACACCGCCACCAATACTTTGTTTCTTCTCTATTCTTCTTCTCTAACGTCAGGTTAGTATTCTGCAATAATAATAATAATAATAATAATAATAATAATAATAATAATAATAATAATAATAATAATAATAATAATAATAATAAATCAATTTGTGTGAATCATTACAATTATAACATTTATTATAGTAAAAACTACTACTACTACTAATTATTATTATTATATATAATCTACTACCATTATAAAAACAGATTAAAATCTCTATTTGTTTATTAAAATTATAGAACCCTGTTATGTTCCAAGAGCACCCGCAAAATTGTGATGTGGTTAAAAAAAATGGGAAAATGTAAAGTTAAATCAGTATCCTTACTGGAATATAATTACCGTTGTTAGCTCCTGTATAGACTGCACTCTAATCAATGCATGGGCATTTTGTTTGATATGAACTGTTGTATTTTTTGGTATAAGCAGGTAAATACAGTAATAAATGAATTGCCAGGGCTTTAAAAAAGAACAAAACAAAACCAGAACACCACTTATGAGAACTGTAAACCGTGACTTTGTGGGCAACATTATGTTTTTAATAATTATTCTTAATAATAATAATAATAATATTATTATAAATAATCATCACAAGCCTTGCAGTGGGCTGGTGCACCCCCCACCCCAAGCTAAATCCCTGCGTCCCACCTGGAGACCCAGGACAGGCTCTGGGTCCCGCGACCCAACTTAGGATTATTCAATTATGGAAAATGAATGAATAAAAAATATATATTTTGTTGATTCATGAGACATATTCGTTCCTGTACATCCACCAAGATGCAGCCGGAGAGTTTCTTTATGTTCGTCGAGATTTCAGCTGAAACTGACACTGAGGAGACACTGCACACTATGTTTAGCTATTTGACGCCACCAGAACGTGCAGCCGACCAAGCGCAGGTGCTGAACCCTCGTGAGGACGCTTCAATTCACTCCAATGAGGAGAAAAATGGTCGTGCCCTGTCGGCACTCACATGAAACCACGAACAACAGAAAAACGCCTGGCAGACGTCTGCATGGACAAGGCCTAACAGTCACATACACACCTGTCAACCTGCCCACCAGAGTCAGTCACATCTACAGACAGAGAGGAACAGATTCCCAGACACAATGCTGCCTTTTAGTCCAGTGGAAGGCATAATCCATGTATATCAGACATTTTCAAATTCTGGCCTGCCGACCAATCAAAGCCCAATGTCAGATTTATAATGCGCAATTAATGGCTAGATCTGTCAGAATAAATAAATAATATATAAAATATATTTTTAAATATATAAAAATGTAATTCCTCTTCTAATGCTATCTGGCTCTGCATCTGTGCCGCAAACACTCCAGTCTCCAATGCCTTATATTTCCATGAGTTGTTCAGGTCTGGCTGAGTGGCTTATGTTTGGTTACATTGCCATTTGAAAAACTGTGACAATTAAAAATGTTTTGTGAACCAGTAATGTCATTACACGGACATGAATTGTTTTGTGAATTTTGTGGTTAAAAAATACCAGAAGAAAAAAAATGTCATTCAAGTACACATGTTCATATTTTCAATTTCCAAAATAATCCTAAACCAACGAAAGAAGCCAAGACAAATCTCCAGTGGTACACTGAAGGAGAAAGTTTGTCTGGTTTAATCTATGTCTGTTTGTGTGTGTTTGCATGTAGATTAACAGAATTCACATGAGACTTATACATATGTACTAAAAAGGCTTAAACAAAAGCAAACACACACACACTGATGTGGGATTAGTAAATCGGTGCCAGTACACTACATACAAGATAAAAGTACTGGGACACATTTATGATTTGGTAGAATATTTATAGGGTCAGAATGTGATGTGGTGCTGGATGGGCTTAAGGTCAGGACTCTGTTTGGCCAGTCAAGTCCTTTCTCACTGAACTCATCCAGCCATGCCTTTATGGAGCTCACTTTGTGCAATGGGACACAAAAATAGAAAAGGTTCTTCCACAAAGTGTGTCCACAGACTTGGTGTCCAAAATGTCTGGGTAAGTTGAAGCCTAAAGATTATCCTTCACTGAAAAACAAATAAACAAATAAATAAATAAACAATTTAATTAATTAATTAAAAATTAAAACAGTATTAGAACAGTAAAGTGGCCCCTATATTCACACATGAACACATCACAGCTTACAATGTGAACAGTGTAAAGTTCTTTGTTGCATGTGTGGGGACGGTACCTTACTCAAGGGAACCTCAGTGGTGAAGCTGGCTGTTCTGGGATTCAAACCTGTGACCACCAGACCACCAGAACTGGAAATTTTGCTCAAATGTAAACATATATTTCAAGCAAGTGTTGGCACCGCTATCATAATGCATCCCTGGTGGTGGTGATTTCCATCTAGATTAATAACATACCTATATTTAGATGTCACCTAGTGCCTACTCTGACAACACCAAACCCTATAAAAAACAAAAGCTATGCTTTCTAAGCATAAACAGGTCTCACTTTTGATTCCACAACAAGTGACACAGCTTTAGGAGACACCTGTGAGAAAGTATTAAAACCCACAACACCTGCCAAGATCCCTTTCAGCATTAGAGCTAACCAGATTTAGCCACCCAAAGTAGACAGGGAAGCCAGTCAAAGGGGGATTCGATTCATTATGTTTAAACATTTCTGTGTAAATATATCTTTAAGACTTTCATAGGTCTCTCTTAAAGTATCTCACAATATCTTTTATAGCTTTTTAGAAGTCCTAACTACAAAAAGTTCAGTGCACGACTAGCAAATAGCCTGTTAGCCAATCTCCATAAAAACAACCTTAATGTTACTCTATATTTAAGATAAAATACGATAAGAAATAAATTTAATGTATTTGTCTTGAGGGTAATTCTTGTGTCAATCGGATTCCTATTGCTACAATAACGCAGAAAACTCAAGGGCAATAGAAAATTATTTAAAAAACAATTTACCACCACTGCATCCCAATAACATTAGTGTAACTAGTTACACTGTAACAAATGTGTGTAACAGGTTTAGTGTAGAGTTTAAAGTGTAACAGTAACAGATTGGAGTATCAGATTTAGTGCAGTGTTTAAACTGTGTAACATTATAATTGACTGGTGTAACAGATTTTGTGTGGTGTTTCAACGGTTTGACACTGTAACAGACTGGTGAAACAGATTTAGATTTGGGTTTAAAAAGTGTAACGCTGTAACAGGCTGGTGTAATAGATTTAGTGTAGTGTTTATCCAGGGGAGCCTCAACAGCCAGCCCACTCGCTCTCCTTCTGTATGAAAGTGAAGGTGAACACAACCCTTCAAAATGACAAAAGCACGAGCGATTTTTAAGTTTACATTTCTGGTTGAGCTTACCGTTATATCCGAGGAGAAAAGAAGAAGCTCCGAAATACGGCCCCACCTGAACTAGGAGGCTGAAGTTGGCTTGATGTTGCTCCTTGCTCGACTTCGTTCCACCTTAAATGGTGCAGCAGTTACTGGTCAAGCCAACAGACACACACTCACATCGGTTTAGGGCAAAACAAGCCTAAAACAGGCTTCACCACAGCACCACAAGCTTCTAATCTGCCCTGTCCTCGGAGCTCCTCCACCCGAGCCTCTGCTGGGTGGAGGTGCAGGAGAGATGTCCCAGGAATAATAAGAGCTCCAGCCAAACTGGGTCAGAGCTCCAGCCTCCGATCTCAGGAGGGAGGACATGAACATCCACAGGCAAGCCCTGGAAAAACACCCACTGTCTTCTCCCTCTGTCTTTTTGCAGCGTCCAGGCTGTCCTCTATCAGCAGATCTGGGCTTCCTCACTGGCCCGTTTAGCAGCCATCTTCTCCCAGGCAGGCACACACACACATACACACACCCACACGCAGGGGACGTGCTGACGTCTTGAAGCACACAGAGCTGCAGCACAAACACACTGAACCCTAGTGGAGCACAACACCAACAGCACCAGAAAATGCCAGTCTACTTAAAGGGCCCAGCCACCAAGCTGGCTCTCCCTAACACACTGCATTACTATTGAGATCTTTTGCGACAAAAGTATTGGTACATACTCTAATGTAACAATCTAATCTGGTTCAAGACGAAGTTCTAGTAGAGTCCAGGAAAGCCAACATGTGCCTTCCAGAAAGTAGCAAATCAAATATAAAAAAAAGTTGATGTACATATGGAGACCCACAGTTCTATTCACAAACAGATGTTAAAATAATCCAAGGTGATACATTTCTCTAGAATGAAAAAATTCAGGCCCCACGGTGACGCAGTCACAACGAAAACAAACCCCGTAAATTTACCCCTTAAAATTATCCTAATTTTAGCAATTTTAAAGTGCTCAGATTAAGGCTGATTAAGGGGTAAAACTACTGATTTTCTTTTATTTGCTCCTTAAATAATATAATATCCTGAATGAATGTATTCTGTTTAAGCTTAGGGGGTTTCAGACTGATGCTTTATATCCACTTTTAAGGTAAAAATTAATGGATCAGTTCACAAATGATTGACCACTTAATTCATATACAGATGTATTTTCAGGGGTAAATTAAGGCAGGTCTACGTACATTTAAGTACACTGTGTTTCGTAGTGAGTGGGTAGCAATGCTTTTCATTGACCCTTTTTAAGAAATATATTTAAGTATTATTTAAGTCCTTTCCAGGGTTTGGGCCATGCCCCTTACTTCTAGTGAGGGGCTGAATCATAATGCTTTAGCATGCCAAATGACAATACTGTGGACATGGTTTGAGGAAGAACCTTTTCTACTCCAGCATGACTGTGTCTCAGTGCACAAAGCGAGCTCCATAAAGACATGGCTGGATGAGTTCAGTATGGAAGAACTTGACTGGCCCACACAGAGCCCTGACCTCAACCACATCTAAGATCTTTGGGGTGATCTGGAACAGAGCTTGTGACCCAACATCAGTGCCTGGCCTCAAAAATCCTCTGTAGAATAAACAGAAACTGAAAAAAATCTTATAGACATTATTCCAAGAGCTCCTTATTAAAGTCTATTTATCTGAATGCAATGTCATTACAATCTCTATTGGTGTAATGCTCAGGCGTCCCAATACTTTTGTCCAGTGTAAAAGAACACAATTATATTCCAGTATTGTTTCTACCTGACAGCTGGTGCAGCTTTTGTTGTAAGTTAAAAACACCTTGCACTTTATTGCCCATCCTGATACCAAGCAAAAAATAATAAATGAATTAACAATTCCACAGCCTGGATGATTTTCATTTTGATTATTGTTATTCTTAAATATTCTGGTGACTTGTGGAACCCAGTATTGTACCATCTTCTGCAAATGAGGTCCTACGAAAATGCTGAATGTTGAGTGGCTGGAACCCCTTTACCCAGGCACCTTCTATCTTTTGACACTTTGCAGCCTGTAACAAAAAATCATTTTTTGCCAATTCTTTCTTATAGTCCAGTAAATATGCCCAGAATAAAACAGTTAGACAGGGAGCAAATAGTACATTCCAACAAAAGATTGATTCAAATAAACAATTCTAATCAAAATATAAAAAAACAAGACTTTTACACAGGACCGTAGGTTTACCTTATAAAGTAAACATAATATAAAAATGATTAGTGCCACAGTTAATTCCAAAAATGAAAAACACATGCATTAGAGTTATTTACAATAATTGTGAAACATTTGTTTTACTACAAATACTGTCATATATATTTAAGAAGACATTATTCACTTTTTTGTTTTTATTTATATAATATAATAATAATGAATCTGTAACTGAACAATATCACAATGAGATAAATCAATTATAATACAAGAATAACAGAAGCTATAGTAAAAATAACAACAACAGCAATAACACACAACAACAATAGCAATAATGATAATAATATAGAGTCCGCAGAGTGGAATATTTTACTCTAACACGCCAGAGTAAGCAAACATGCACTACTATGTGTATTTACGAGCAAGTGGTACCTCTTGCATCACTTAGATCTCATGTTTGGGAGCATTTTGGCTTCCCCCTTAAATATTTTAATGGAAAAGGGTGGTGGATAAATGGCGGACAAAACCACCACAGTGGACCTCGAAGGCAACGAAAAGCTACGTGACCGGGACCGCTCATTACATAACAGTAAACTGGGAGATACGAGCCCTGTACTCCAGACACGCCCCCTTTGTTAGAATCTCCCCTTAAAATGTAAACATCCTCGTCTGTTTGGAAAAAAATATATAGTTATAAGCTCCTGTCTGCTTTGCTTTCTTTCTTCTTTGTTGATGATGTGGATATCATGTGATTGGGTTTTTCTCCATTTTCAAAGTAAGAAGCATTGATACCTTAAATTGCATTTTAAGTTGTTTTTGATTGTTTCCACATCAAAGTAAATAATTATCATGCCTTATATTGCAACCTAATTTATTTTTATTTATTTGCGTGTAATGAGTCTTGAGTTGAATGTTTTTTATTGGGCAAAAATAATTAAATAAATAAATTTTAAATTTGACTTGTCTTTTTTTTTTTTTGCTGATCCGAAAATTGATCCGATCCGTGACTTAAACCCGTGATCCGATTCGAACTGTGAGGTTTTTGATCCGTTGCACCACTACCAGCAAGCAATGTGAAATGTCTGAAGGAGGCCTGTTGGGTTGGTGAGGGCAGCTGTGCTGCTCTGATTACCTCTCCTGGGGTTTTGTACTGTATTACTAGAGATGCACTGAGTCAGTGTGAGGAAACGGTTTACCTCTGGGACCACAAGGGGGGTGATGTTGTAGCAACCAACGTCACCTGTGCTGCCCAGGTGAGCCAGCTTGTTTTTATGAAGAAGGACTTATGAGGCCAAACAATGAGCATGTTGAGTCACCAGCTGAGGTAAAATACACACATGCCACACTGTTTCAGATGGAGGAATATGAGTGTGTGTGAGAGTTTTGTGCTTTTTTTTAGGATGCTGCTCATTTACACCTGCCTGAACTGACAACAGAAAGCTAGAATGGATCGCTGGAATAAACTTTTCAACTGGCAGCGCATGCAAAAGGCTGGAGAAGTACAAGATGAGAAAGCAGAAGGTCAGGCAAAAGAGAAGAAAGACGAGAAGCTGAAAGTGAAGTGAGTATTTCTGAGTTAAAATTGTGTACCCTGAGAATGATTTCACCTACACACAAAATAGTTTCCATGTGACTGGACATGTTTAGCATGTTTCCATATGAATTATGTCTAAAAAAACGATTCTGTAAGATGAAGAATGGTGCTACATCAAATTTAAGCTCAACTAATGCGCCAAAGGAAATTACAGAAAATAACCTATATAAAGAAAACCGACATAACCTATATAGTATATAGTCAGCAGTGATGGTTTGGTGAAGAAACACATTTAGACTATTCTTCAGCTTTGCATTGCAGCTACAAGGCTGATGGAACATATAGGAAACTTAAAATCTTCCATGTTAGGCCACAGACAGTTGTTTGCAAAGGTTTCAGTGCATGATTTTGTACATTTACTTACATTGAAAAAATATTCACACAGAGAATGCTCTTCTACATATTTCCTGTCATTTACTGATTATTTGCAGAATGCAGCATACTGGAATATAACACATATAATGTAGCCAGTGCAAAACACACTCGGGTCAATACTGTGTGTTTACATGTGGCATGTTGTGATGTGCTGTTTACACATGGATGCATTTTTAAACGTGACCTAATTTTTTCACACGCGATCATGAGTTTTCCACATCATTGTATAAGATAGCATGGGAACTGTGTCTTAGTCATGTGTGGATTAGTTTGAAGATATTATTAGATAGGACGAGGACAGTGGTTGGTGGGGGAGAGGTTGCTGCAATAGTGTAAAGTCTCCTCCTTTTAGGAGGCGGGGGTGTTTGGAAACCCCTGTTGAATCTTGACTCTTGAATCTTTCGGGAAAGAATCCACTCCACTCAATTAATAGAAGAACAATCACTGCTGGATATCCGCTCCGGGATTGTCTTCAGCTAACCGCACGCAAGTGAAGTGAATCGTCAGTGCAGAGAGAGGCTGCTCAGATTTCCAGTGATGTGTGTATTCTTCTATCAACTAAGTGGAGTTGTCATGAGCCTGGCAGCGACCACCGGGGGGCGCTGCAGAAATACAAGACAAATGTGGTGGAATTTTGCCTTATCATGATTATAATTATTGACATTCCAGTACAACTTACTTTGCCTGGTTTTATTCCTAATTACTGACAATTCCTGTATGACTTTGTATGATTCATGCTACACAATATGCTCTCTCTTTCTCTCTGACTAAGTTCTGTATGACTAACACTTGTGATTTCGTCTTAAACAATACGTTCTCTCTTAAATCTTATATTAAGTGACAGTATATACTTTCTGTGACAGTATGTCGTAATTTAGTGTCTGAGTTCGTTCTGTTTGTTCTCGTGCAGCTGCGGAACTATCAGCCAAGGTCAAGTAGATGCTACTTTCTTCGTTAATCCTGAATGTGTGCTTTGTATTCTTGTATTATTGAACGTTATCTGAGCAACACTCCCTGCTCCATCTTCTGCACGTAGCCTCCTGGTATAAGACAGGGAGGGCAAAAGAGTTTCTTTAGAACTTCATCTGCAGGGCTTAACCTATCTGTGTTTGAACTTCTCCTCTTACGCAATTGCGCTGCAACGAATAATTATGAAATGTATAGAGGATGCGCCCCCTTCTGATTGAATGGCACCCATTGCTGATACCCCGACCAGTGTGAGTCCCTGCCTCGCACCCTTAGACCCCAAGATAGGCTCTGTTTCTGCAGGAACTCAGTTCCTCAGCCTAAGCACTTAGAAACAATAAAATAATACTTATAAATGTGCTATCAATTTGAAATATGTTCCCTCTGTTTCTCTCTCTCTTTGTGTTTCTCTCTCTCTCTCTCAGCTGGAGGGAATGGGTGATTGATCCCTCTGGAGAGTTTTACTATGGCTGGGTGCAAGTCATGATTTTTCCTGTCATCTACAACTGGGTTGTTATTATCCTCAGGTGGGAGGACATGATCCTTAGATCCACATTTGGACCGATAAATACACTCTACACTTGACGTCCCTCATCAAAGCCCACAGATGTTTAAATTTCTGTAATAAATGTATGTGAAGGACTGTAATTGACAGTAACCCTTGTCTACCTTATAAAGGACTTGTTTCTATGAGGTTCAGGACAAATATCTGGCAGTTTGGCTCACCTTAGACTACACCTGTGACCTGGTTTATGTGGTCGACATTGTCATGAAAGTCCACACTGGTAAGTGTTCCATAACGAAGTATAATGACTAAAGATTACACTCTTTGGACAAAATTATTGGGACTGTGAATGACATGTTTAGCATGTTTTCTTTTAACATTCAGTATTTTTATTCTCTATAAATTGCTGGTAATTGTGCTACCTCACATTTAAGCTTAACTAAGGTGCCAAAGGAATTTAGAACATACATAACTTCCAAATCCTAAAGTCAGCACCATATTTGCTCTGTGTATATAGTCAACAGTGATGGTTCTGTGAAGAATCAAGTTCAGACAATTCTTCAGCTTTGCCTTGCAGCAACAAGGTAATGTAATGTAAGGGAAACTTAAAATCTTCCAGTAATAATGTGAAAACTCCAACAGGAGCAGGATTCAGCTTTGGTTAAGCCTCAGACAGTTGCTTGCAAAGGAAGCATTACACCAACAAGTAATTTAATGACATTGCACTAAAATACATAGACTTTAATAAGGAGTTGGAAGCTGTTGCAGCTTCCACTGTTCCACAGGCTTTCAATAAGATTTTGGAGTGTCTGTGACAATTTGTGCCCATTCATCACAGAACATTTATGAGATCTGAAACTGATGTTGGACGAGAAGGTCTGGCTAACTATCTCTGTTCCAGTTCATCCCGAAGGATGTCGGTTGAGTTCAGGGCTCTGTTCGGCCAGTCAGGTTCTTCCACACAGAACTCATCCAGGCATGTTTTTATGGAGCTTGTTTGTTGTTTTGGGGCACAGTCACACTGGAATAGAAAAGGTTCTTCCCCAAAATGTGTCCAAAGTTGGAAGCATGGCATTGTCCAGAAAGTCTTGGTCTTCAAGTCTTGGTTGTGCTTCACTGGAAATAAGGGGCTGTCTGAATTAAATAATGAAGTAGGTTTCTCCATATGTGTGTTACATTGTTTTCATGGTGTCTCCTTTGTGCCTACAGAGTGATATAGGATAGAATGGGTGATATTTGTGCTCCACAGGGTTTCTGGAGCAGGGTATCCTGGTGAGGGATTGGGCCCGTCTGAAGAAACGCTACCTGCGCTCCTCTGCTTTTCTGTGGGACATAGCCTCCCTGCTGCCCACAGACCTGCTCTACCTGCAGCTGGGCATCAACACACCCCTGGTGAGGGTGAACCGCTTCCTACGCTCGCCCCGCCTGTCAGAGGCTTTGGACCGCATGGAGACCCGCACGGGCTACCCTAACGTCTTCCGCATTTCCAAACTGATGATCCTCATTTTCATCCTCATTCACTGGAATGCATGCATCTACTTCTCGCTCTCCAATTACATCGGCTTTGGTACTGACGAATGGGTCTACCCCAACGTCTCGAACCCTGAGTTTGCTTCCGTGAGACGACAGTACTTCTACTCCTTCTGGTTCTCCACCCTAATCCTCACCACCGTGGGAGACACCCCTTACCCGTTTCGTATGGAGGAGTTCCTTTTCATGATCGCCGACCTGCTGATCGCCGTGCTGGTGTTTGCCTCAGTTGTGGGAAGTGTGAGCAGTGTGATCATGAACCTGCAAAACCGGGACAATGTGTTCTTCCCCAATCACGAGCTGGTGAAAGGATACCTGCGTAGTAGAAGAATCAGCAAAGAGCTGCAGGGCCGGGTCAACTCCTGGTACCAACATCTACACATCAACAAGTGCGTCCTCCCACTTAAATGGGCATTCAGGCCTAAACATTTAATTTGTTATTTGCTGTGATATGCAGTATCCATTGATTTGACAGAACTGCACTGTTCTCTAGCTGCAACACCCAGCATGCATTACATAAAAATATATAACACATAAAGTACTATGACCAGGAATTCCTGCACCGCTCCATCTAGAGTATTGCCCTAGCCATTGGTCTGCTTGCTAAATAGTTCAAAGCTAGCATTATGGTAGCCAAACCTCTACAATGATTCTCTGTTTAACCCCAAATGGATTCCAGATGTGTATTTTAACCCCATTAACTAGAGAAATAAAGCCAAGACAAAGTATCCACATAGTCACGTAGCTACCAGGCTACATTTATTTCTTTATTTCCTTTCAGTCATTACTGTTTTTTGCATAATCCATTCTCTCTTCATTTCTGTTGCTTGTGTAACCCATTGTCTGACCTTGAGACAGTGGCCACAGCTACACAGCTGTGAAAAGGGATACATCTAGGTTAGCTGTCTGGCTTCCTTGTGTATTTACCAGCTAACAATAAAAATAGTTCCCACCACATACTCCCCACAAAAGAAGCTGAATTTTTTAAAAACTTCCTCCCACCTTCAAGATACATCATTAGGAGAGTTAATCTAAAAATCTTTAAACTGTAAAACCTTGGAAAAATAGACTGTGACAGCACCACTGTATATAAAGCATGTGAAAAGATGTAGAAATGATTCTTTTTTTTCAATTCCAATCAGAGATTTTTACAGAAATAAGGAAATGCACAAAAATTTTTTAGTTGTCAGAGATCTGGCACAGAAATTACGTCCCATAACCCCTTAAGCCATACAACAACAAAACAACAGAGATCTAATGGTTTCCAACAGTATTATTATGATTCTTACTCTAAGGCTGGATAAAGAAAGGAAAAAGTTCTAATTTGCCTGGGACTGTGTGACGGCCACCTCGTCTCCGTCACGCCCTTCCCGTGATCCGTCTCCCGAGTATTAGTGTCCCCATACTTATGTCCGTCTGTTGTCTGCTCCCCTGTCTCGTGCGCTCCCGCTAATCCGTCACGCCCCTTTAACTCCGCACACCTGTCCCTCGTTCCCCTTCCCTTTATAAGCCCAGCCGGTCCCTAGCCCTT
>JBBKCR010008983.1:0-12755 GCA_037577295.1 Ladigesia roloffi | reverse complement strand
GATATAGAGAAAACAAGAGAGAGAGAGAGAGAGAGAGAGAGAGAGAGAGAGGAAAAGAGAGAGAGAGAGAAGGAGGGAGAGAGAGAGAAAGAGAGAGAGAAAAAAAGAGAGAGAGAGAGAGAGAGAGAGAGAGAAAGAGGGAGAGGGAGAGAGGGAGAGAGAGAGAGAGAAAGAGGGAGAGAGAGAGGAGGAGAAAAAGAAACTAAAAGCGATTCAGAAGGAGGCATGCAAGAGAAAAGAGAAAATGTGGCTGTGCATGTTTATACATCCAATACACATTCACATTTAAGTATATATTTATTATTATGTAGTGCCTGAAGTGATTAAACTACTACTATCACACACAGACATCTCATGTAGATACTGAGCATTCAAACAAACACAGGCATGTTCCCACACACACATTCTTCAGAAGAGTTATACAACAACAAAGCAACAAAGCCAGGCATCTAACTCCTTTCCTAAGCTGCACATCTACATCCACACAAACACTTCCCTGTGTGTGAGGAGCAGCTAGGAGGGATTTTGTTGTTTTTGGTGTGTGCGTTTGGCTATTTCTGTCACGCTTGATGTTCAAGATCAAAGAAGCAAGACCTTTACTGAAAAATATTATTTTTGAGAGAGAGCAAGAGAGAGTGAGAGAGGGAGTGAGAGAGAGAAAGAGAGAGGGGGACAGAGAAAGAGAAAGGGAGACAGAGAAAGAGAAACAGATTCCTCTTCATTAATTTTATAATAATAATACAACTTTTATCATTATAATCACCAACAACAATAGTAATAATACTAATAATATTACTCTACCTATTACTATTCTACTATTACTACTACTAATAATATTAATACATCTGATCATCACAGTAATGATCACACAGTAATGGTTGTTAGAGAGCTTGAGCTGTATATGGCCACTGCAAAGGCCAAAGATTCCCACACACTCAGGTACCAAGAAGGTAACTGGTGTAATCCCTTTAAATCTCTCAGCTCAGCTGCAGCCAACCAATCCCGTTGCCTAATACCAAACACTTCAGAGTTTCCATAGAGACCATGCACGTGCAGACAGACAGACAGACAGACAGACAGACAGACAGACAGACAGACAGACAGACAGACAGACAGACCAGACACACACAGACACACACAGACACACACAGACACACACAGACACACACAGACACACACAGACACACACACACACACACACACACACACACACACACACACACAGACACACCCCAAGATGAATGAGGAACAACTCATTTTCCTCCACAAGGAACTGTCCCACTTCCTCTACCAGTCAAGTTCACCAGGTCTATTGTGCACTAGCGTAGCCCACTTCCCCGTCAGTAAAGTTCAAGAGGTTCACTGAACCCTTGTGTCACATAAACACCCACATATTCAAACCTGGTGCAACTGCAACTGAGTCTGGTTATGTTCCAGCAGTCATTTACACCACATGTGTACTGAACTATAGCACTTTTCACTGAAAACAGATCCCTGTGGCTCAGACATATATAAAAAAACGTATTTTTTACTCTATCAGTTGTGTCTGATTAGTGCAGATCCAACCTGACAATCAAGAATGCTACACACAAGAAAACGGGCCTTTCCCAAAATGATTTAAAAGCAACTGGGATCGTGTGTCGCAAACACACTCAACACCAACTGGAATCGAGAGGCTCAAGCACATTTAAATGGGATTATGGAGTTTACAAAACATTTTCATGAAGTTCATTGCTCAAAATCACTCTAATTGAGAGCGACACACACCTGTCCCTCACATTAGTAAACCTAGTCTTAAAATTAGGAGCTGTTGGTAGATTATGATTGTAACCGAGATGGAGTTAGTACTAAACCATGGTCCAATCAGATCAAACACACACCGAAGATGTTTTTTAGAAAAGAAACTTCACAGTTCACGTCATATGAAATATATCTTTCTGGTTAATAAAACACATTCTAAATTAATTTATGTAACTTTTCATTGCCCTGATATGAAAACCTAAAATATATATGTATATATACCAGCCAAGTTTATTATGTTTGTGGGCTGAGCTGACTAATCTGATTCACTGAATGGAATTCACCATCAGTAGTGTACACACTCCTGTCACAGTTTACACACTTTACCCTGGTTACAACACACACACAGCCACACCTGCCGGCCTTGTGAGTCTTTATAAGTCACTGACTGACTGATTCGGAGTAGTTCTGCTGACGAACAACAAAAGAAAGAAAATCATTATCTGCCAGAAGGCACGTGATTCCAAAACGGTGCTCTAGAAATAAAATGTAAAGACAGTTAATGTTTCTTTGTCAAAAGGTAATTTACTAATAATATGCTGATATGTATATGCTGGCCAGATGAATGTTTTTTTATCTAGTTTCCTCAGATGGGATACACTTTCCAGACTCTTCTTCAGGTTACATAACCATACATAACACAACCAACCAGGTAACACTTCTCCAAGGCAGCTCGCCCAAAACCCAATAAGAACACATTCCAACCCTCTCACTGACAAATCAAACCTTGGTGTTCCATCTCCAGCCCCAGATCAATCACGTCATCCAATACCTAGCAGCTCCATCAAGCCTTCTAATTCACAAGAGGAAAGAGGGACGAATACTGGAGCTTTAATAGGTTTAAAAAACATTTCAAGACAGTTTTAGTTGTGTAGAACTCCTATAAGGAAGTCCCATTAGGCACTGTTTCCCAGCAGTGCGGTTTTTCGTTCTATCGTATTACCCAGCACACCTGCACCAACGTCTGATTTGAACCATCTTCTTCTTTATTCCCACAGTTAATTGGCCAAAAGACAGGTTTGGTGTCTTAAATTCACTTCTTTTTACACTGTGAGCTCTGAGGCTACAGAGCTAACAAGTAGTGGAAGCTAACACCTAGCCAGACTGCAGCCGAACTCATGACACACTAGGTGTGGGCGGTAGAAACTGTACATGGTAAAAACTAGATATCTGGTATCAACCTTGATACCACATTTTCTAAAGTACTCGTACTCGTTAAAAGTCCCCCGATACCAGGGACCGATAACACGGTCTGAGAAATGTCTGTGTTTGAGCGGCGTGTAAGGGGTTAAATAATTTATATTCTGTAATATTTTAGCATTCAACATGCTTTTCATTTTAAATAAATGTTCTTAAATTCAAACTAGTCCCTTTTTTTTTGTGAAATTATATGACTAAAGCTGTTACCTGTACATTTAAATCATGTTTTTATTAAGTACTCGGTATCGGTATCGGCAAGTACTAAATTGCAAGTACTCGTATACCAAAAAAGTGGTATCGGTGCATCCCTAGTAGAAAAGGTATGAATTTGGCCAACAGTAGAGATTTCGACTTTACCGACCCACAATAGCGCATGTTGATGATGTCATCAAGCTGAGTTTGCTTTAGTTGAAAGCATGGCAGTAGCTGCAAGCACAGAAGGACGAGGAGGGAGATGGGGGTGGGGCAGATGTGTGCTGGGCGACAATAATGTATTGTCCACACGGGCGTTTGAATCAGGTGTAATTCTGATGTTCGTGGCTCCAGGTGAGGGGGGGTTGAGTGTTTTTATGCTCATTAGTTTTAATCATGTGCGGAGTTGGAGGAAAACCCGGAGCAGATTTCCGGTGGTGTGTGTTCTATCGATTAAGTGGAGTGGATTCAAGATTCAACAGGGATTTCCAAACACCACCCAAACTCCGCCCCCCCAGACGCCCCCCTCACATTAAAAATGCTTCTGATGCCCCTGGTTACCGCACATGCTTCAAATTATACCGGAATATCTATATAGCTCTATTACACACTGAACTGTATGACATACTGTCTATATTATTTAAAGAAGCAAACATTAGACACCAGACATGTCTGGTCTACAGTTTTCATTTCACAGAAAATAACAGGGTTGACAAAAAAAAGAAAAAGAAAAAATAAATAAATGGGGTGGAGCTCATGGAAATGTGTTCCGTTTCTTTTACAACATCTGAGTCAAGCTTACACCAGTTCTATAAACATTCACTTCTAAACTGAACTAAAGGCCCATTTCTAAGTACACAAGCCTGAATAGTGCAGATCCAACCTGACAATCAGCAGCTACATGCAGGAAGTCCGGCATTTCCCAAGATGACTCATATCATTTGATTTTCTATCATCACACCACCACACCCAAAAAATCTACCTCAGCCTGAACTGCTGATGTAATCACACCTCATAAACACTGTTTGAGCAAAGACTTAGGAAGGTTACTGACCTTAAAGGGCCAATTTGCATACTTAATTTACTTAAGGTGGTATTAAAATAAACAAAGAAAGAAAGATATTTACACATTTACAAATTTACTTGGCAGTTTCTGACCCTATATGACCTCAAAAACTGACTTTTTATGTAAAAAGTAAAGTAGCTACATTGCATACTTTAGACCAAACATGATTTGAGACAGATCCGTTGTTAACAGACTTGTAAAAGGACAGACTCTATGGTAACTGAATCTCTTCTCTAGTTGGACTTAGCGACTCTACCTTGACTCAATATTCACCTAGTACTTGTTCCTTTACTGACTTGCTACTTAGAACCTATGAAATCCATTGATTTCAGAATTTAGCACTTTTTTCAGTCAGTATTTAAAACATCAAGCAAAGGACTTTACTGCAGTGCTTTTATCTCACAGCTTGGCATTGGGTTTAAAATACCTGAAAATTCAACAAAATTCAACCTTCAGTCTTACAGAGAGAACGCATTGCAGTAGCTAATTAAATCTTAGCTACTTTGCTAGTTACAGGTAGTTTATTAAGTTACAGATAACATTCCTTTAAAGCTCTTTCTTTTTCCTACCATACAAACTACAGACTTACCATTTTTATTAAAACAACATATGTACTGCACTTAATCCTCCTGCCAAAAATATAGCAGCTTTTTGTTTTAAATCCATGAAACGGTTTCAACACCAAGTTGAACTTAGTTTTTTTTTTTAAATACTAGCCCAATCTCAAATCCTATTTTGCTAACCAAACTGAATTTCTGGCTCTTTCCAGCTTGTTTAGTTGTCATGACCACGGCAGCTGATGGTGAAAAATAAGTGGAATATTTGAAAGCTTACCTGAGATTTTCCTAGCATTGCAGCCTAAACGACGATCTGACTTCCAATATGATGTTAACCTCTGTGCTTTCTATTACACCTTTTTCACCTTTAAGAACTCCTTTGACATTTGTTGTCAAATGAAACTTCTGAAACTGCTCAACATGAAATTAACATTGTTTAAATTGCAGCTAACTCTCTGGATCAACACGCTGGAATTTAAGTATTATTTAGCAATACTTTAATGCAGCATTGTGAACACATTCCAGCCATCGCATAGATCGGCAAATGAACGAGACCCAGTAAAGTAAACTTTCATGATTGTTCACATACACAAACACACATCATAAACACACTCAGGGTGCTAGGTGTTTAAGATTACTGACCACTTTCTTCAGAGCCATATGGCAAAGCCAGCAGGAGGCAAAACACAGAGAGCTAGCTTTAGCTGCTTAATGCCTACGTGTGTGTGAGCATGTAAATACTCACTCATACTGCGAGTCTGTCTTTCGGTAGACAGCTGAGGTCCAGGTGAGGCTGTTCTCCACAGGTGTCCTCTTCAAGGTACTCATGACCTGCAGAAGAAAAAACAGTTGCATTTAAAAAACAGACCAAATTACGCAATGCTGCAAATACCACCTGCATTCAACATTCCACACTGACATTTTACAACACTTTATTTTATCCACAGGCATAAAAACTGTGCTGGACACACTGCACAACTTTAAATTAAATTCATATTGTCACTAAAATGAAATAAAAAGTCCATTACAAAGACCCAAATGAGTGTTTTTTAGACTTGTTCCTCCAGGTTTGCAGTGACTGCATAAAAAATGCCTTAAAAAATACCTAAAGACCATCACAGAACACTGAACACTGCTACCTTGACCAATGCAGCACAATAGGGAACTTCATAGCTAAGTGGTCTGTTCTAGAGCTGGTAAGTTATCAGTTTTTGCTCAGCTTGTGGTCCGAAACTACAGTTACTACTATATAGTAAAAAACTGCTTCTTGGTCATATCATCAGCAGTAAACGAACACTGCTTGTACCTTTAAAAGACAATTGACCTGTTTTTAACAGATTTGGTTTACTACTCTGTGGTTCTTGTTCTTCTAGACAAGGCAAATGATCCCCATTACCAAACACAGCGTTTTATATCAGTTTTTTTTCTGTGCGGTACCATATCACCCACGGCCCAGTACCGGTCCGCAGACTGGTGGTTGGGGACCCCTGTTTTAGCCAATCTTTCCTATTACAGACATGAAGCAGTTTTTTTTTCTAAAAGGCCCAGTTTCTATATTTTCCCTCCAAATCCTAAATTTCCATGACATTTGTCATGGGTTTCATGCACCAAAAATAATTCATAAACTTCATTCTTATATACCCATTTTCCAACCTCTGTTTATTCCCTCAGTTTTAAACAAACCTGTTTTTGTTACTACGCCTTGAAGACTGATATATATATAAGTGGTCTCTCTTCAGGCTGACTGCATTGCTGACCATTCAAAAGACAGCACAGGGCTACAACACTCCTAAGACCTTTGGCGTAAATGAGTTTTTGCAGGGCTGAGCTGCTGTAGGATGTATATGGCGATTTATGTGCGTGTGCTGCATTCGCCACAAAACCTATGAATTTAGAGCAGGCTGTTTCTGCAGCTTAGCTTCCCCATCTGCATGGGATTTTTTGAAACTTCAAACAATATTTCAATACTTAAATCCTTTTTAGCTATAGAAATGTGGTATAAGGCCTTAATTATACATTAAAATGCATCATAATTGCAATATGCAGCAGCATAATCAATTTATTACTATACTTTTCATATTGTATAGCCATAATGATAAGTGATCCATGATGGCAAATCAATGAAATAAATTGTTCATTATTTATGTATAAAGTCTGTGCTCTCTGTTTCCCAGGCCTATAGAGAATCTGTGGGAAACAATGAGCTTTCTATATTATGTATAATATAATTTTTCCTACATAAGGATATAGAAAAATTCCTAAATTCCTAAAATTTGGTCCTGATTCAGATTTTAGGGCAAATGTAAAATTACTGTCCAAAAATCAATGTTTGTAGCGGACAACAATGCATGACTATGGAAAAATCTACATGATACTGAGAAGAAGATGAAGAAGATAAAGATGAAAATGAAGACGAGATGATGAATCAATGTTCTATCCCAAAAAAGCCTTCATCCAATTGTACCATGCAGTTCTCCATTTTGGAATATCTGCACTTTGTAAGTTTCTCCACTTCATTTATTCAGAGGCCTGTATCTTAAAGCCTGATCACAGAGTATCTGACCATGGCTCAGATTCACAAAAGCATAGAAACTCAGCTAGACAGTAAAAGGAATAGATCAGTAAATAAGGTTCATTTTGCTGACAATGAATTAAGGCCAGTAGACATGGATTAGAATTGTTAAAATGATACTAACAGCAAACTGAACTGAATAAGAGAATAAGAGAAATAGGAAGAAACAAATCCTACAAAAATATGTGGATGTGAACTAGAGCATCTGTAACAGTAAAACCAATACTTGCTCCTGGCACCATGATCGGTTACTGGAGTAATTTAGAAATGGACTCAAATACGCTTTTAATTACATTTGCATATGCACAAGATGACTATACCACATATCCTCCATACTTCTTAACACACACAAAGGGAGTAGAGGGAAATTATAGTACCAAGAAAGACTGGGCTGATACTGTATTGGGTTACTAGGACACAATATAGATGCACAGTCTTTCTTTCTTTACACATCTGAACTTTTATTTGGGTCCAGTTTGAAAGCTGACCACATGGACATTGAGAGAAAGAGAGAAGCGATTGATTTAAGGGTGGGATAACTGACACGACATGTTTATATGTTCACCCTTGTGTTTATAGGGTCACCTTTGGATTCCAGACCACAATGGGAAAAGCTGAATGTGTGTTTGTCTGTGTGTGTGTGGGATGTTTGCTGGAGTCAACTTTAACCTGGTCTAAGCTGCACATTCCATTCTGGAAACTGTTGAGTAGTGTGTGTGTTTATGGTTAAGTCTTTGTTCTCCTGCCAGAGAGCTTTAAACACCTGAGCGGTTTGGCATTTAATTAAATTTCATTAAATATCAAAGTGAAAAGCTAGCATGTGCATAAACGTATGAGTTAGTGTGTAGAAATGCTTGGCTCTTTATCAGTCCATCAGACCAGTATATTTGAATTAATTCTGTCAAGCATTAAAATTTTTGATCTAATTAATTACATGCTGTGGCGATTAATTAGTCGAATTAATCGCATTTAATCGCAGATACATACAGACGTTACAAGAAGCAGTTTTTACCATTTATCATTGAAGACAGGTCTATAACTAAGGCTACAATGGTCATGACATTTTTATCACTGACTGAACCAAATCTATGAATTAGGTTACAGTATGTGACAGTTGTAAGTTTTAATAAACTACGTCTCCCAGCTCTCTCACACAGACTCCGCCCACAGTGCTGAGACTCCGCCCCTCTGGAGGTCTGGATGGAGAAAGCTAGTGCGACTACTTCCAGCCCAATTTGCCCCTCTCCTGCTGCCTCTAGCTCAACCAACAGCTCTCCTACAGACACTACGACCACGGTCACCACTTCCACACATTTTCCAGATGGGCAAAGTATTGAAATAAACGTGTTTTTGCTTCGTGACCACTTTTGCCTTGCATGGCCACGTAGCTGCACTCCAAACCAAGAGACGCGCGAGTGTCTTTCCCAAAAGGCAAATATTCCCCTTCAGAGTCAGAATCGGCAGAATACATTCACAAGACTTCGCAGACAACTTTTTGTTAGCCAATTTTTCTTCCAAATCTCACACGCTGTGAACTGAACTGTGCTCTCTGGCTGCTCACGCATCAGTGATCTGGGACTTGTTGCTCCTGCTGTTTATTGGAAAGTTTGAACAGGAAAATGACTTAAAGCGTTTATTGCGTAAAAAATATTAACACATTATTTTTTTCTGTGATTAATTAATCTAATTACCACCTTGAATTCCCAGCCCTAATTTGAATATATGAACATGTTGTGGCTGTTTTGACATAAGTCTTTAAATGAGGATTGTTTTATTCCATCCAAATGCTACAGCTTTTATTAGATACCATAACAGAGATGACAGCTGATATTTCTGTGACTGAGGTAAACATTTACTTACTCTAAAACACAAACAGCAAAACAAACCAGTATTTACATACACTCAAACAAGCAATACACAAAAAAGTGTGTGTACAAGTGTGCGTGGTTCAGGTATGGTTGGCAGCATTCTACACCAGTGGCCACTACAGAATCATTAACGTGCCAGCTGCTCTTCCTGCTCTGTTGCTATGGTAGAAGGCCCCTGCCCCACATCACCCTCCCCACATCCTTCCCTCTGCCTCCCTCTTTCCCTCATTCCGCTACCCTGCTGACACCAAACAGCCATTCAATCAGTTCATCATGTTTGTGTGGAATGGCTATGTAAGCCTGTGCCAATGTGCTACTTACACTAACACACACACACACACACACACAAAAACAAGAGCACTACTCACAGTTGTGTATGTGTCAGCCCTGATTCACTCAAACCTGTATTTTACCCAAGGGTGTGTACATTACTACTCACTCAGCCACACACTAGAATGCTGTTGTTTTGCTAATGTAGCCAAGCATGCAGGAGACACCCCCCCACCCCACCCAAAAACATTTTTTTCTTGAAAGCACATGACAGAGTTAATCGAGAAATGGTCCAACAGCTACTGAGCTGCTCTATCAAATTTAAAGTGTCCCCACACGTGTGATTTTAGGCCTGTCTCATCATTTAGCTTCAATGACTGCATGACATTGGCACAGTTTTTTCCCAGAACAGACAGGGTTCTAATATAAACCACCTATTTATTGTTAAAGTATAACATAGTTTAGACTACACTTTGTGGCTTTGTTTAGAAGAACATTTACAAGAGGCTGTTCAAAACAATTATCAACCTGTTAGTTCACCATCATGGACTCTGTGAATCGTCAAAAACTGGATTGCAGTGAGACCATTAAAAACGTGAGGTGAAGTTTTAAATAAATGCTGCTTTATTTCAGCCAAGTGGCTCATTCAATATGTCACTGAAATAATCCTGGCTGGGAGTTAAACAGTGGACAACTAGCTCTCTCAGGGTAGGCAGGATGGCCTTCCCTCACTTCATCAGTCAGTGATGCTCGTCAGCACAGGGATCTGTTAGCTGATAACATAACTGAATGACAGCTCTCTCCTCCAAAGATGTTATGTTAGCCAACAATGCTGCACAAGCAATAGATACTTCATACGACTCAGAGGGTGCATGGATGAGGTACATGCTTCATATAACTCAGAGGAAGAACATTGTAGCCTTCACCTTCGCATGACAATATATGAAAACTGATGAGACACACATCACAGCACATTGATCAGAACAAAGGTATCAGCACTGTAAATGAAACCAGTTTAATTAAAAACTCATCAAACCCACTTCACCAATTTCCAGTATGTTAATACAGTGCTGCCATGAGACGAGTAAACGTAAGTGCATTTATCGTTACAAATGACAATAAAATTTTAATTACTAGCAAGTTAAAACGCATCAAATTAATACTATCTTTGTTCAAACTGATCATATTCTTTGAAAGCGTCAGATTTTAACTAGACAATGCTGTTCTGTTTATTTTTTTTTTTTTATAACATCTTCTGCAAAGCATAATCAATGAAACCGCTGTCCGGGTGAGAGTGAAACTATTAAACCTGTCTCTATATAAAAAAGTTAAACTAATAACTCGTTTTATAATTAAGCTGTTCTCCCCTGGTAGAGACCTGAAACTTTACCTCTGAAACCCACACCATCATTCAGACTAAGTACACGGGCTCCTCTACGCCCATGATTGTGATTGACAGAGAGGTACACCAATCACCGCCCGCCGTCCTCACGGTTAGCCAAAGAGAGAGCGTTGTGGGTGTTTACGTCCCACCCATTAGCAACGACAGTGCTAAGCTAAGGCCTCGATAAACACAAGAGAGAAGAAAGTTTAAAAGAGAATTTAAAGTTTCCCCTTAATATTTTGCCAAGAAAGCAACTAAACAAACAAATAAACAAACCGGTCCGAGCACAGCGTGTCAGTGTATAAGGGGAAAATGCGTCTTTAAGGTCAGAAGAGCAGAGAGGCTCCGCTAGCAGCAGTGTTTACACACCGGAGTGAGGAGCAGAAAGTGTGTGAGTGTTTCTCCAAGTTAATAAATGTGTGTGCCCATGGCAGATGAGTTAGTAAGGGTCGGGTTTACCTGCTGCTCCCTGCTCACAGCTCAGCCAGCCCGCCTCTGCCCATTCCGTCAGCCCGCCGCGGAGGAACGGCCATCGCTGCAGCGGGCAGGCAGGAAGTGGAGCTCAGAGCCGGAGAGAGAGTGAAGGAGCGGACAGGTACTCACTCTCACACACACACACACACACACACACACACACACACACACACACACACACACGCACAGGGTTGAAGACAATAGTTTGAAATAATACTGATGACTGAATACACGGTCGTAAATGTATTCAACTTATAAACAACGTATCTCTGCTATGTACAATAACGTACTTCTAACAACGATTTTTGTTATTAGTAATTCACTGAACTGTAAGCTGCTCCTCTATTGTATTTATGTCCCAGCATTTGTGTATATAGTGTAGTGAATTTCATATTGATGTTTTCTGCAGGCTTTTGTTGGATTTATTTTATGTTTAATATGTTTTTTTGTCTCTGTGCAGTCATAACCAAAGCAATTTCCACTAGGCTCAATAAAGTTTAAAATACATTAATCCATTAACCCTCTATCTGGTTGGTAGTTTTTTTTTATTGTAATTAATGTTAAACATTTTCACCACTCTGCTTCAGTCCACTGCAGCTCCAATAGTCCCTGGATTCTGAGACCTGTACATCAATGCCCAACTTCTTCCCTGTGAACATGTCCATCACTGAGGAAACTCTTTAGTTATGTCCCCTTTCTAAAATCTCTGTAACCCTGAATAAAATACCTGGACCTTTGTGGTAATTTATCACTCTCAGACTATATTTAAGTTCCGGCCATAGAAGGAACTTGTTTTTTTTTTTTAATAAGATATTGGTTTACTGAGCATGTTTGTTATGCCTGCATTGTGTTTTCAAATATATATCTTTTTGTCTCCTGCTCACCTGGAACCGATTGACCAGGATTCCCACAGAACACAATATAAGGAGTGGTGACAGGTTCATTTGCACATACATTATATGGGCAAACGTATTAGGACATTAGGACATTAATTACTGAATTTAGGTGGTCTCTTACCTCGAGTGGAGGTCAGTCTTAATGCTTCAACATACCTAGATATTTTGAATAACCCCAGTTTTGGACACAGTTTGGGGAATACTCTTCTCTATTCTAGCTTGACCGAGCCCCAGTGCACAAAGCAAGGTCCATGAAGACAAGGCTGGATGAACTTGACTGGCCTGCATCCCTGACCTCAACCCCATCTAACACCTTTGGAATGACTCGGAGTGGAGATCACTACTATGTGAAAGGGCCCAAATTCCACATAATCGTTCCAAAATCTTGTGGAAAGCCTTCCAAGAATAGTGGAAGCTGTTATTGCTGCAAAGGGGGGGGGGGGGGGGGGGGGGACTTCCCTTTAAACTTCTCTCTC
>JBBKCR010008973.1:0-12755 GCA_037577295.1 Ladigesia roloffi | reverse complement strand
GGCTAAAGCTAATAATCTGCGTTTGTGTTCTGCTGAGGAAACAAAGTCACCTTCAACTTGGATGCCCTGGGGGTAAGAAAATAAAGATAAAATTTTCATTTTGGGGTGAACTATCCCTTTAAATGCATCACCTTTTGCATAACGCCCGTTGCAACTGCTCAGTCAATGCTCTGCATTATTTGTAAGTCCTGGTTAAATATGCCATGTACTTATTTGACATGGGTAGTATGGTAGTTTGGTTACGATGGAATTGGCAGTAGAAAAGGCAGCAAAATGCACAATCACACATATGTCACTGGCCAACACCTTACTTTCCAGTTCAGCTTGCAATGGATTCCCTATAGAAATGAAGCACATTTTCCCCCAGTCAAATAATAGAAGAGTAGAACAAATTCCAATGTAATGTTTATTGTTTTAAATTAAAGCTCATATGGAGCATGGAGAAATATTGCTGGATTTGGACACCCAGTGAGAGTCAGCAAGTCAAAATTCCATCCAACACTTTGGAGCAAAGCTGGTGTTTTATGTCTCGAACCTCGAAGGATTAGCCACTGCCACCGTAAATTAGAACCCTGAAGCATGACTCATATTGTAATGTGCGAGAGATGACATTAGCAGCAAAATGAGAGTTATTTGAGAAGGGTCTTGTGAAAACCTTTACTACCCACGTCTGAAAGCTTTTAAAGTAGACCTTCTCACAGGATTATGCATATCAACAAATGTCTCTATAAAGTGCATGAAAATGTCAATGAATCATCTGTTGAAAATTACCATCATGCATTAGTGAAGCATCATGCTGGTAATTTTGAAGGATTTTTCTTTTTCATTAATTGCTTCATCCGGCTTGTAAAAATATTCTAAAGATTTGGTCATTGTAAAAACGTATTACAGTGCATCTAATCAATTATGGATACTAATATTTTTCTGGGCAAATTTACTGTTTTCCAAGAAAGCCTAAGAAAGCCTAAGAAAGGACCACATTGCGAGACACCAGTCACCCTAAATCCTGATAAATTCAGTAAATTCAGCAGTTGGTTGCCTGATTTGCCTTCATATTTCCTGATGGGACAAATATTAATGATGGTCTTTATCATTTTGGGGCTCCCTCACTTATTTTGATACATAAGCTGTAAAATGTTGAGAGGACTCAGAAGATCAATATGATGCATTAAGACTTTGGAATATTCTGAACAGCTGCTTTTGTAATTATCCTTACTGTTGTTCATTTGTTTAACTGATTAGTCAATTTATCCAAAGTTAGGCTGCCAGTAAAATGCCGCCATATTTAAAGAGGGAAACTTAGCCCACATTATATTAATGGCATTGAATAGGTCCTCTTATCCAGAGCAATTTACTGTCTAAATGTGTTACAGAGGTAACTAACACGGCATTAGGAGTCTCTCCCAGCGGATGTACAGGGTGGATTGCAGACGTGTTGCTCACTATGGAGTATAAAATCACAGTCTAAATATCAGTATGCTATGTTAAATTTTCTACTGAACAGCATGTTTTAAAAAATATGTCATAAATAATTCGCATTTGCACACAAACAAGTATTTTCTAAAAGTCACTTACATTGTTCAATGATTTATTTAACATTTATTAGTCCCACAAGTGAGACACAGTTATTTTGACACAAAATAGACCAAATGGACCCTGGGTTTGAGTTCTCATTTGAAAATAAAACAAGAATCCTTGGGAAAGATTTCTAACACTATTGTAGTTATCTCTGAAAAGGGATGTGTTCTAGATAAGAGAGTCTGTTAAGTGCCATTGATATTACTTAGATTTTTAATAAACAAACAAGCAAATCTTGTTTATGGCAATGGTGGCCTTGTGGGTTGGATTACTTGCCTGTGCACCAAGAGCCCATGGGTTCGAATCCTACCTTCAGCACCACTACTGGGTTCCTGAGCAAGACCCATAACCCTGAGTTGCTCCAGGGAGAGCGCCCCCTGTAGTTATGGAATGGAAGTGGATAAACGTGTCTGATGAATGCCATACATTTAAATCTAACATGGTAATCCTCTACCTTTGCTTAAGGGTGATAAATTGTGTTGTTGAGAGAATTCAGCAACATTAGATCAACATGTTGCCTTGAAGGCTTGAGTTCTCTTAACAGTTCTTTAGATCCCTATATGTTGACCCAGCTGGAATCCATGTGATCAATACTTGAGATCAGGGCACATTTAGAATTATACTCTTCCAGCAAGAAAGGGTAAAAATATTACCAACACTAAGATTCTCGTCTGTCATACTTAGGAAGGCAGTATGAATAGACTAATGTATTAATGGGTTAACACTGATAACACTGATAATACTTTTCTCTTCTTATTTTGGTTTAGCCAGAAGCCAGTGTAGGAGTCTGGAAAGGTGTACACAGCCTTCCTGGAACAACACTCTCTTTTATTTGAAATACACAAACAAAGAATCTTGCCTCGGGCATACTGTTTGTGTCCCTAGGTGAGCAAGTGGAAAGTTACAGCTCAGGTTCTGGCTAGGTACCTATTAGGCCACCACCTCATGCTTCGGAGAAGAACAGACCTGAAGAATTTTAAGTCCAAGAGAACTGTGCATCTGACCTACAGCTCCTCTGGTATTTCAGAGAGTGGTGAGTCATAGCCAGCATCAGCTCCTCATCGGCCTGGGCAAGCGGATGGCATTTTATGAGTGCTGGCCCCTGCCATGCAGAAATGGTTGAGGGTCAGATATATTTCTGAGCGTCACACACTTTTCATTTGATTAACATGAGTAACTCGCGGCAGCGAAACAGCAGGTCTTGAGAACAACATGCCTTCGCGCCCATTAGGGTTCCGAGCGGAAGAGCTGATTGCAGACAGAACAGGAATTTCAGTTCACTTTTAATGAACACAGAGTGAGGAACAAGTGACATTCATGACCCGTCATTAGAGCACTGCTATTTTATTTCCTCAAAATGGCAAAGAGGAGAACCGCTAAATGGCCACACATGAGTTATTTCAGAAGAAACTCGTTTAAAAAAATGACACTGGTGCATTAGAGTTATATCCTGGCTGCTCTAATTATAGGCACAACAACAAATTGGCTTTTTATTGCTCTAAAACTGAAGCTGTGGGTTAAAGATACACTGACCACAAATTGCTATGCAGAGCAAGGCACGCAAGAACACATTCAAAGGCCGCGGTTTATTTATTTTTTAAATCTGTTTTTGTTTATATAACGCTAATGACTTTATCGCATTTTCGTAGAACTTTTAAGTCACATGGCGACACTGAAGTAAATAAAACGGAATCATTTGTGGCTTCAATGTGTCTGGAAGCCCATACACTTTAAAGTTCACCTTGCATAGTAATTGCTTTTAGTAATTAGCTTAGATTGTGATTAAACCACATAATGGACTGCAATGCCTGATAGGGTCATATTGAAGGATGTAACGAATGATATTATTTTGAATATATCACACTGGAGCACAGGAAATCCAATTTCTAGTTTGGTCAGTACTGCAGGAAAAAAAAAGTTTATTCATTAAAATGAGATCATGTTGTGAGGTGCAAGCTCGTTAAGCAAGTAATTAACCAGCAATTAACAAATTATTAAGAGCGTGCAGATGCCTCTAATGTGCACAAGCAAGATTAGATTGTTTAAATGTGCTGGAGAACCAGTTTTGAAAATGAGAACTGAAAAATAATTCATTATTTAAATGTTATAACAAATGATTAAAAGTTCTGGCACCCAGCCTCTGGCACTAGAATCTGTTGGAACAGAGTAGGTTGTCCAAAACATCCCTTAATTACATTAAGATCTGGGGAATTTGGAGGCCAATCATGGTCTTGAACTCCTTGTTGTGTTCGTCAAACAATTCTTGGACAATTTTTTGTGCTGCTGAAACTCCCATTAGGGAATACAGTCGTCCTGAAGGGGTGCACTTGGTCTGTAGCAATGTATAGGTAGGTGGTACGTGTCAAAGCAACATCCATACAAATGTCATACCGCACTGCCTCCACTAGCATGTTCTCTTCCCATAGTTTATTCCACAGGTAAGCAACATATGCACCTGACCATTCATGTGATGTCAAGATATACCTTCCTACTCTGTGTGGTTCAGTTCTGTTGCTCGTTTCCCCATTGTAGGTGCGTTTAGTGGTGGATAGGGATCAGCAGGGGGACTCTGACTGCCCTATGGCTGCACATGCTGACCAGCATTGTTCACGGAGCAATAAGAAGAGGGTGGGGCCAAACATGATCTCTATAGACTGCGGATGGCTGCAGTTGTGATCTAATGGATTAGTAGGGCCGATGCTTGGACAGCTACATTACTCCCAATGGGGGATCTTGAAAATGCAGCACTGCCTAGTTTCCTATCACAAAACTTTATCAGACAACTTTATTAATCCCGGAGGATTAAAAAATAGTTTATATAATATACCATATTATCAGTATTGGACATCTATACAGTAATATGAAAAACATTTTAGTTTTCTTTACCTGGTTTTAGCATGCTAAAAAAATTGACATTCTGGGATTTTGCACAGGCTTTTTTATAATATGTTACATTTAGAAAGAGAATAATGATAGATTATGATATCCAGAAGTGTGCTAGAGGATGTTTTTACATATATGTTTCACCAGGTTCAAAAAGTATCCATCTGCACCAAGCCCGCTGTCACTGTTTGAGTCACAATATGATTCAAAATGATTTCTTGCCAACTGTGTTTGGTAAAACGATAAACGTGCTGGAAATACTGCACCAAAGCCTCTTCCACACATAGTGGCACTGTGTTTGTGCTTCACCCTAATGCCAATGACAATGTTGATTATGAATATAATTGAAATGTAATTATAATCATCTAAATTATAATCAAATTATTGGTGGTTTACTGCACTGCCTTCCGTCTTCTGCTATCAGAATTTTTTTATTTATTTTTTTCTTTCCCCTCTTTGCAAACCTGTTGGTCCTTATTTGTTCATTCTTCCTCTAGGTTCCATATTATATTGGGTAATCTTAACATGGCAATTCGTGATAAGCCCATGAAAAATAATCCTGAGGCTGTGATATTGTGATATTATCAATGAAGGGGCAGGCTATTTATATTTTAATAGCTTGAAGCGAATGCAAAATTGTGTTAATTAGAAAATAAATACTGCAGATGTATTCATAAGGGTAACAAAAAGTGCCCACCCATTTTTTGATGTTTACAAAAAAAAAGTCTGTAGGAGCTTGTGTGTGCTTTGATATTATTATTCAAATGTGGGGGGGGGGCACTTCCAGATATAGAGGATGTGTTAGGCCTGCTTAGGCTAATGAAAAACAAGCACATGGGAGATTGTACAAATGTAGAATAATGAGCATTCTGCCGCTGTAGTTTGACACCATTAAAAGAAAACGGCTCTTTGCAGGGTTAATTCTCTTCATTAAAATGATCAATGATAATGGATAAGAGCTATGGCAGGTGCAAGCTCGTATCACACTGAGCCACAGTCGTTTAGCAAAAAGGAGAAAAGAAAGTTGAGAGACAAAGTAAGCAGAACTTGAAAGGAATAATTTGCAGCTAAAAGAATGGGCAGCATGACAGCACCAGCGAACACATGCTGATACATTTGGTATTACGCCAGTTATTTTCACAATACAAATGCCAGTGTTGGGTAGAATATAATATTATATTACCAGGGACTATACTATAAATGTAATTAGTAAAGTAATGTTTTAGATTACTTACATTTTCTTTTATTACACTTTAAATGGTTAAACATTCCTTATGTTTTAAGTGCACTCATTGTTATTTATTAAACACATTTCTATATAACTGTTGTTACAGATATTATAATTATTAGCATTTGTTACTGATATTCAACGTAACAATATTTTCCAATCATACTTTCTAATGATACTGTAATGGTACTGTCTTAACATACAGTCTAATAATAAGTATCATGTAAAATCTACTGTAAAATGTGTCTCTAGTATTGTTGTACTTATAAAAACGATTCCACTCTGATATCCAATTAATTATGTAATGACGTCTCATCAAGATATTTAATGACAGATACAGACAAACATACCCCCACTGTCACTAAGCCACCTCCAAGATGATCCTGCCTTTTGTTTTTCTGTACTGCATTACACTATCACAGTAGAACACTATTGCTCTGTAAACACCTAGGCCTGTATATTTGACACATCATTGCTGTCCAAAGAAAACCATATGTCTTCATTTTTTCACTCAGCAGACACCCTATACACTGAGTGAAAACCGAGTGATGAATGGACCCGTAGAAATGCTCCAAAATAACTTGATTTAGAGGTTAAGAATGCAAAGTTGTGAAAAAAATATGTTGGCATTTTATAATTTTATTCAGCGCTGTTATTATAGTATTATGTATATGTGCAGTATATTTGGTTGTATAACGTTTTGGGTTCATTTTATTCTTCTCTATATTTCTGTATTTGTGTCAGAATATCACACAGCTGTAATTCAGTCTGACTGGAGGGAGATGGCACACAACATGAGCTCTGATGGCAGTTTCAAACTCAGGATAGAGACTCACAAAAAATAGGGAATGTCTATCCAATTCCAATAAACTAAATACTCTCTCTCAAACTGACGAACTTTTACCATCCCAGCAAACTGTTTTTGTGCTCCCAAGTGTCTACAATATTTAACAAAAACGATGTAACTGAGAAGGAATAACAGTATTCATGAAAAGGTGTGTTTCATTGAGTGCAATCAGCCATAGAAAATAAATTCATACTCATGGATCCATGTTAAGTAGAGATTGTGAGATATATTATAGTTTGATTCAGTGGAACTGTTTTATCATTTAGCGAGTTTGATCATCATCATCA
The DNA here is from genome assembly GCA_037577295.1 of Ladigesia roloffi. Lineage (NCBI taxonomy): Eukaryota > Metazoa > Chordata > Actinopteri > Characiformes > Alestidae > Ladigesia > Ladigesia roloffi. Next base: position 5,932 of record JBBKCR010008973.1, on the reverse strand, counting down.
TACATTTCACAGCCAGGCAAAATATTTTTGTAAGGAGCATTTTTCCTCTTTACTGGCTGTTTATATGGATCTCTTTTAGTGTACTGGGTCACAGTAATGATCCACAAATTCTTTCCACAAAATTGGAAGCATATAAATGTCTAAAATGTCTTGGAATGGTAAGCCCGTGACCATTATGCCTCCTCTACCAAACTATGCCTTATACATACCTAAAGCTAGCGTTCTTCTGGCATTTGCCAATTTGCCAATGCTATATTAATCCAACAGGCTGCTAAATGTTCAAGAGAGTGTCATCGTTCCCAAGAATATGTTCTCTCTGCTACAGAGTCCAGTGGTGACATGCTTTTCACTCCTTTGCTTGGCAGCACATATAGTAATCGTTATATATGTATAGCTGGAAACACATTTCATGAAATTCTTGTGCTAATGTTAGTTCGGGAGGCCATTTGGATCTCTTGTAGCGTGTGATGCAACAGTGGGCAGACAATTTCCACTCAGTACATGCTTCAGCACTTGGCAACTCTTATTCATATTGTGCAATGTGCCTGTCAGGGTGAAGATTTGATCCCCATTCTGCTAGAGATATGGCACTATACTAACCTGGGAACTTACATGTGCAACTACAGATTCTGATAACCAAAGCATTTCAACTTAATGAGAATATATTACTCAGTCTATGTCAGAATGTTGTGAATGTAATGGACATGCAACTGCAGTTAAAATGAACCCCAGCTTTAATCATAATCTTTCTGAAGAAGTAATTTTATACTTTATGCTTTTCTCTTTTCTTTGACAGTAAACAGCATCTGAGACTGAAAATGTTCTGCATGTTCTTTAAGAAAATAAGCATTTGAAAGCATCTGCAAATCCAATTAATAGTCAAACTCATTGTGAATATGCAAAGCAACATTTCTTTTGCTTAATAAAATGAGTCACAGTGAACCATTTAACACGTTCATTACTTCTGAAATAACTGAAAGCAAATGAAGGTAGATAAAGAGGGCAGGAGCACAATCTGCAAAACTGATCTCATGTACTGTCTTCGAGATTGGGATCTTCATAAGGGGCAGGAAGGAATTGACCGTCTGCTGTGAATTTAATTAGATGTCACATAGCCTTAACATATTGGGTATCTGGAACAAATTGCAGGTCACAAGGGCAGACTCACATTACGTCTGGGGCTGAACCTGATAGCAGATCCATACACACCACGAGTGGCGAGGCTTGGTTCTCTGATTTTCAAAAGAATATGCACCAGGGCAACCAGCGAAAGACGGCAACAAGCGATTACCTCATGCATCCAAACATCAATACCAGCTCCTACTGCTTCAATCAAGCTAATTGTTCCTGGAACAATGGTGTTTCACTGCTGCCCAGGTAGCAGCCTTGTACAAAGCCCTCCACATTTTCATGAAGGACTCTGTTTCTAAATCAAGATCTGCAGCTGCGACAGAGGGATTGTGCACTGGTGGATGGCTGCTCATTTAAAGCGCTCATTTAAATTTTTTATGGCAAAATGGGTAGATAAATGCACCAAGCTTCTGGAGTAGACAAGATGCTTTCCCTTTTCAAACCTATAGGTACCAGGAATTGTATACTGTGTGTCTGCTTACGTGGAAACTGACTTTAGACACCCAGGCAGGTATTTGATTTTTAGTTTTAGTAAACTAACAATGGGATACCATGGATTCAATTGATTCAAATGTATTCATAATTTCCACATTAATAAAAAGGTATTGCCACTGCTGGTGCAAAACTTACAGAATATAATATTGTATAATATTGTATAATATTGACTCACCTTACACCTCATCCATGTGGTCACATCTCAGGAAATCAGTTATTACCAAAACTTAAAGCACAGTTGTGAGTTACACATAACAGATTCAAATCTGAAATAGCATTCCATGGAAGTATAGCATTACCTTTGACCAAAGAAATCATCCAACGGTGAATATTAGAGCTGCAGAACTTTTTGTAAATGGCAGATTTTCCTCCATGCTGATGTTCCATGCAGACCACAGCTGCTCTCTGAGGACCTGCTGGTGAAATGCACTGTAAGTGATTTTTCAGAACTAGCTAAATATTTCTCCCCTTCAGGCTGCATTGTGAATGCCAAAAAATAGGTTATTCTAAGTTGCAGCTTTTCTGTTTCCCCTGAAAACAAAAGATGCTTCACTTTGAAACCTATTCGCAATTTATCAAGTGAAATGAAAACAAAAGAAGACTAGCATGTAAAACTGGGTAACTGATACTGCAGTCTATAGAGCTGTAACATTAATGTGCATATTTATTATTATATATACAAATTTCACCATCATGGCACTTGGTTGCTAAATCAGCCTTTTCTGTCCTCCTGACTCCTGTTTTGACTCGTGAAAACACTGAAGAAATAGAATGCACAATCAAATCTTTATATTTAAGGATCATAGCACCTCTGTGTCACCCCCCCCCCCCCCCACCATGGCACCATCCCAATGGCTTTACAGTCTTTTGCATCATGAACATTTCTGAAATTTACATCATTCAATTTTCTACCAAGTAGAGGAATTACGAAAAGCCACAGACTAACACACGTGTTTGCAGAAGTTTATGATGATTCAGCTCAGCTGTCCAAACCACAAACTGTGGTCGGAGTCAAGGGAGCCGTGTGGCGGCCATATTCCCCACACTAAACAAGCACTGGTCACTGCAGACATTTGCTATCTGGCTGCATTCAATAACTGGCGAATGTATAATTCATTCGCAAAAGAACTTTGATCCATTCGCACGCCCCTCCGGGCTCCCGCCAGAGCCATTAACTCCTCAAGCCCATTGTTCACACAGTCCCCTCTGTGAGCGATTGAGCATGAGTACTGCAGTCCAGCTGCGTGTCTTTGAAAAATCTCTTACTCACATAAAGGACCCTAGAGAAGGAGGGTGTTGGGAGGGTGTTGTAAGGCACTCACACACCGGGCTGTGTCACATTTAGTTACGTAATGGCAGACCGCTGCTCACCTCGCTGCCGATGAGCTGGAAAAAGTGTTCAGAACGCCCACTCTGCTAATTACATTAGCAGCCATTAACGGAGTAGGTCCATTGATGGATGCCTTGAAAACTAAGGTACATAAATGGTGGGGGGGAGTCATTGACTCAGTTTGGCAGTTTCATGCTGTCTAATTGATGGAGTTTATGCAACAAAAGACAACAACTTCAAGCCCTCGCCTTGCAGTTAATTAAGGAGGGTCTTCTTGCTCCCAGAGTGCACTTCACCACAAACTGATTACGAGCCATAAACCTACATCACATTCACGTCGGAGGTACTTAAACTGTCTAGAACCGATGGGGTGATCCCATATTTTTAGTTATATACAAAATGGTATTGTGCTAGAGAGTCCTTTGGGACGCATGTGAAGAAGAGGGCAGAGTTTGGAAATCAGTATTGCATGCAGTTTACGCTTAAGGCTGGATTAAAAAAAAAACACGAATTATGATTACTCACTCAAGGGTACATTAGGACTCTGTGCTGTGTTCAGAAATTGTCTCTGAGCCAGGGATGAGAGCGCCTCGTGGGATTACAGGCAACCGTTTTGCTCGCAGAACAATGGAGCTTCAGAACCAAAGGTCTCCCCACAAGGCGTTTAGTGTAGCTTACAAATAATGGAGGAAGAAACGAAAACTACGATGGGGAGGGAACAGAACATGCAGAGGAAATTAACCCTGAAGAACAAAATGCAGAACAATATGCATGCCAACTCAGAAGATTAAATCACGTTGATATATGACAAAGCAAAAGAAGAAAGAAACAAAGATGAAGCAAATCTAAGCCTGAGCCTCGAGTGAGCAAGCCAAAGGGGACATCTCCCTCGGCCTGGAGGAAAAAAGAAAACAGTTCTGAAAATGCTGATTGGTCAAGTTGCCATTAGTTTGAATCCCAGGACTGCTAATGTCACCACTGAACGAGGTCCCGTTCCCACACTGGGCTCCAGGCGCCGTGTTCCTGGCTGTCCGCTGCTTTAATGGTGAATGGGTTAAATGCAGAGAACAATTGCTTGCTGCTCTCTCTGTGGTTTGTTCACAAAAGACAAATGTACACTTTACACTCACGCTTTACACTAATACAGCACCAAGTTTAGTGCCTGAGAGTAAGTGATTAATTCAATTAAGCATGTCAGCAGTGCTGATATATTAAATCTTAATTATTCTTCACTGAGCCGTATGGCATTCAGCTGCTCCGTGCCGTAATGAATGTTATGGCATTGGTAATGCTCAGTCAATCATACAAACAGGGCAGCTTGTGAATACAGTATCTGGTGTATTTTGTCTTTCTTCAGGACTGCCTGGCTATATTTTAATATTTAAAAATATTTATAACTTTAAAGTATAACTTAACCTGATTCTTAACCATATAGAAATGAAAGCCCTTTATTAAACAGAGTTGCCAGTGGCTAAGGGTTGTCCTTAAACAACGGATCACTTAGGAAAGGGGTGTGAAGCTCCGGTTCTAGAGGCCAGTTTGATGGTTCTCCTCCTCAAACACACACACTACTGGTTCACCTTGACAGTTTATTGTCAGGTTTAGTTTCTGAGCAGGGAAATCACCAAAACATGCTGGACCACGGTCCTCCTGGACTGGAGTTCCACACCCCTGACATACAGGGTCACTGCATCCTCTCAAGGTTTTATCCTCCCGGCCGAGGGAGATGTCACCTCTGGCCTGCTCACTAGACGCTCAGGCTAAGATTCGGTAAAGCTTGTGACAACATCAGTTCTAAAAAACACTATATAAATAAACTGAATATTTAAGGCTGACTTAAAGTACTTGGCAACAAATAGTAGATGACTGTCTGAATTGTACAATCCTCCGACATCAGATACTGGGTGGAATATGGTGGAATATGGTGATGTTCTACATTCACGGCATTTAGCAGACGCCTTTATCCAAAGCGACTTCCATTCCTAACTACAGGGGACAGTCTCCCTGGAGCATCTCGGGGTTAAGGGTCTTGCTCAGGGACCCAGTGGTGGTGCTGGGGGTAGGAATTGAACCTAAGACCTCATGGTGCTCATGGGCCAGAGGCAAGCATCCTACCAACTGAGCTACCTCCACCCCTCCAAAACTAAAATGCAGCCTTTTTGGGGAGAGGGGTGTTTGGATGTGGAGTGCTTTAGTATTCATTCTTGCCTTCGGTAAGGGTGCTCAGTGTGATTCAGTGTCCTGCTGTTCACTTTACAGTGCCAATCACTGAATTTTTATGATTTTTTGGGGGGATTTGGGCCGCTTTCTAGCCACATGTAATTCTGTTGCTGAAAAATTCCTTTAAATATCCACTGAAGTTCCTTTTTGGTCTCAAAATCATCCCAGAACAAGCAGTTTATGTAATTTGTGCCTTACTGCTCTTGAGGTGGAAGAGTGATTAAGTTTAAATCCTGTGAGGTCATGTGCTGTTGTTTTTCTTCATGACTAAAAGTATTCTTCAGTGAAATAATATCTATGGACATGCTAGACTGTCTGCTATTGCTGATCTCACCAAACTGTGACCCGTCTATTGTCTCCCCTATATCTCTGAATGATTTATTCTATAATATTAGCCTCGTCATGGCCTCCTTCATTGGCATTCATATAGCTTTGATCCTCATGTCGAGGGACAACTGCAGCCTATTTTAGATGGAAATTCACAAATGCACCAATCCAGCCCTTTGGTCAGCCGATGATGCAATGACCAAGAAACAGCTCTGCAGCCAGCTGTCTGGTGGTTGTGGTTCGAATATGTTTTAACCCAATATAGTGCTCTCAAATTAAAACTGACAAGTATTAGGACGGGCGGCACGGTGGCGCAGGGGTTAGCGCTGTTGCCTCACAGCAAGAAGGTCCTGGGTCGGGCACAGGGTCTTTCTGTGTGGAGTTTGCATGTTCTCCCCGTGACCGCGTGGGTTTCCTCCGGGAACTCCG
>JBBKCR010008953.1:0-12756 GCA_037577295.1 Ladigesia roloffi | reverse complement strand
ACACACACACACACACACACACACACACACACACACACACACACACACACACACACACACACACACACACAAATACTGATGTCAGGCCTGTGGAATGTCTGCTTTTGTTACTACACTCATATTGTTCCCTTGGGCAGTTGATGCAATAATGTAATTTTTGCAAAGTTTTGATATAAGACTCTGGAAACACATCAGCACATGGGATGCTTTTATCTCAAGGTGGCTATGCAGCTGCATTGGTTTTGAAATGTTTTAATAAGCGATATGCCAATTGTTTGGTAAAATATGCTCTTGTGTTAAGAATATATGTTTGCTTTGTATATTGCATTTATTTCTTAAATGTCCCCACTAAGTAATTTCTCTAATCACATTTGTGTATTCATTGATTTTTTTAATCATTTTGGACCCAAAAAATGGAATAACTTCAATCTAAAATGAGATTTCACTGAATTTCTTAACAAACTATAATCAGATCTTTGTGTTTTGGGATCAGATTGTGTGCAGTAACTTATAAATGAACACATAGGTGAAGCCCAGTGAGCTCTCATTTATTGGAAATTCCAGAAGCCTGTAATGGAGGTTTTCTCACATGTCTATACACTGCTTTTCAATGGGCTGTGGTGAGAAGGTGGATAGCCTCGGGGGAGCCAAGTGGGGAATGACTAGTGCTGCCATTCAAGCTCCTCTGACATCACCGCCCCTGGCTAGGCCCACCATATATGTTGTCCTGTGAGACATAACCGCATGCTTTCCTACATTTTAAAATCAGCCACCAGAGAAAGTCAGTCATTCAGGTGTAACCTGAGACTGTGTGTGTAAGTGTCTGAAGGGAAGTGAGTGGACACTGACTCAGCCCTGACCAGCACCCAGGATTTAAATGGAGAAACATATATGATTGTGTTACACAGCAGCTGACAAATGCTGTATTTGTGTGTAAAAATAAAACAAAAAGTAGGTTGATGATAACTGTAGTAATTATGATTACTGATAAAATTCATTGTACCTAAACTGGTTTTCTTCCTATTTGAATCATTATAAAATATCTTGTTTCTGTTAAGTGTGTGTGTGAAAGTTTTCCCATTATTATTTGTGACTGCCAGCAGCGATGCTTTTGAGGCTTTAGAAGACAGCAGGACTTGTCTCTGACGATTCTGACATGAATCATTCTGCAATATTTCATTGTTTTTATTCTGTGACGGTTTGATTTTAATATTCTTCAGAAGCACAAAGGCCATCCGTTTAACCACATATGTTCTTGCTCAAATAGTACATTTGAGTACATAATAGTTCCTTTCATTATAGGAGAATGTGTGAATTCCTAGGTATCCTTGGGCTGTAATATTCTTCAATTGACATTTTAAATCGTTTGTAATTATTGGACAACACATTAATATATGGGAAGTCTTTTTGGGAGTTTTTTGTTAGTTTTTTTGTCATTGGTTGTACTTTTCATAATGACCCCAGATGGGTTTGAGATGACCAGGATAAAATAGATGATTATCAAACTGTCTTGCATTAAAAGGCTTGAACTGGGGTGGGGTTTGTAGATGCCATTTAACCTCCAGGACATTCCGTCTACTGTCTGCAGATGGGTACCTCAGATTAGGCTGTGTACTCTATACACAGTCTCCTTGTATGGAGCAGGTGTGCTGTATACGACTGCTGTGCATGTGTTTGTGTAAGCACGGGTGTGTAAGAGGAGCCGGAGTCATGTGGCTCCAGGGATGTTTGACGCAGACGCATACCTCTGCGGTGGTGAACACTGTCCTCATGCTCCCATGTCTCAAAAATGGTCAGTGTCACCACTGCCCTGCCATCTCCATCCCCCACCATTTACCCCCAGAATCCTCGGCTCCACTTATCAGAGTGTGATGAGGTTCGGCAGCTGGAGAAACAGATGAGTGCTAGGTAGAATTGCAGGTTATGGACAAAACACCATATTGTCATTGCGTTGCTGCTCAGGGTGTGATGATGCATGATTCGATTCTTAATTCTGGGTTCATGGTGTCATATTCTCACAGTCTTTTAAACTAAATTTCAATGGAAAAATAATGAGGTCTATTTTATTGTACTATACAACAAAAGCAGCTTAGTGTGAAAATGGCCAAACAGCAACAAGCACAAAATGGTGGAATGGTTTAAATGCACACACAACTACAAATCAAGTGGACAGACCATACCTACTGCCAAAAATATGTATTTATTTGGAAGGTTTGTAATTTGTTTGCAAGCCCTCCAACCTGTTCAGTAGAGAAGTGTCCACCCATTAATTCTGGTGATGAGTCTGACTTGCACAACCACGTGAGATTAGTGCCGAGAGCTCAGTGGAGTTTGTATGATTCTGAATGTGTATAGTATTGGTGTGGGTCAGGATGACTCTGTAAGTATGTGATATGCTGATGTGAGTTTGTTGCTTCCTTTAATATACAAACACAACTGCATAATTGAAAGAATGCTGCTGACTCTGACATTGTCACATTTTGTCAAAGCTGTATTTACTTTTGACACACCACATTTACCTTCATCAAGAACCTCAACTGATCAGAGTCAGGATTCCATCTATTTGGTTGTTGCTTAGAGGTATGGAGCATTTTCTCCCTGTCACCACCACCTTCCCCATTATAACTTGTTCTATCAGAGCATGTTGCATTTTTTAGCCAGACTTGTTGTTTTTTGTTAGCCAGATTTTATTACATTAATTACAGCTAGACATTTTCAGGAAACAAGCTGAAACAGATTTTTGCTAATAAAATTCTTCATGTGATCAGGCCAGTCAGGCTGCTCTGAGACAGCAGCTAAGTATATTTTTTTCTGTTTATTTTTGCAGTGCAGCTGGCTGTCATTGTTTGGTAAAATGTACGTTAGTGTGTAAATGTGTGAAAGAACTTGGCCTTGATGTAATTAATGTCCCCCATGGGCCCCCTGTACTCAGTAGCTGCTACAGGATGTATTGTTTTGCTGTGTGTGTGGGTTCTGTTGCCTTCCAGTGACTAGACCACAACTCTTCCTTATGGAGTAGCAGGCTCCGACCTGAGCATTCCTCAGATTCCGAGTCGAGCTGCTGCTGTACCCACTGGTCTGTCTGGGTGGCTCTGCTCCAGTATGCAGGCCTCTGGAGACACCCTGCTCAGATGGTGTTTTCTCATTAGGCTGCATGATCACATTTCTATTCTGTGTCTTTGAACTGTACAATAATAATAGATAGGTGATTTACAGAACGATACGGTAATATAAACAATTTTATATCAATGTTTGATTGGCATTTGCTGAACTATGTGGAAGAGCATCAAAAAGACACATAATTTCAAAATGTATTGAAAAGAATTGCGGCTTATCTATTCTTTTGCTGTATATTAAACTAAACAATATTAAGATCGAATCAATTTCTCTTTAGAAATAGCAACAAACTGGAAATAAATAACCTACACATAATAAACTCTTCATGTTATGTCAGCATTGGTGCCTTTAAGACATTTAAACCATATTTGTGCTTTCAATTATTTTATTTCTTAATGTAGTCCAAGGTTGATTTTGATGTAGTGAATCTTTGTCTTGTTGTGATTTTCAGTCTCTTTATTATTTATTTAATTATTGTGGACATAAGTTTCAATAATGTAATATTTAGTAGATACTTCTCTTCTCTCCATACCCACATGTGTTGTGTCACCTGCTGCCATCAGACCTCAAAGCATAATAGATCAACCCTCATGCTTTACAGATGGCAAATTGTCTCACATCTTCAGTCAGACATTATATAAGGCCAGCATTCTGAGGGTTCAGGGTACTTAATGTATTTTGGGCAAATTGAATGATTCTACATAGTTTTTATGCATAAAACTAAAACACAAGGCTAAACGCATGTTTATAGGTCATTTTGTAAAACACCAGCACACTTCTTTTCATCATGAATATGCATTTGGAGGAGGGATGCACAAATAAAAAAAAATCATGCAAAAAACAATGGGTTGAGATGTAACTTGTGCTGTTGGCCATAATTTTCCTTCTCCTTTTAAACCCAGGTGTAAATTTGCATTCGGGCCTCAAAACATGCTGCTGAGAGACTTCCTATAACAGACACAATTATTAGACCAATGCACAAACATGTTTATACTCAGGATTGCATGTGCAAGTGTGAGAACAAATGGCTGTTAATACATTGTAATGCAGCCACAGTTTGCGCACACAATTCTGAATACTGAAATTACTTCTCTGGAGCATTTTTTCTGAAGGAAAAAAAATCTGATATGCCTTTCAGTGTGAAGCCTTAGTGAGATGGTGATATTTGGTCTTAAGGTTAAAATTGTAAGCTATAAATGACCAAATCAGATATGTATGGTCCGACTATAGTCACATTTGCACATATACTCATATTTTTTCCATAATAATGACACATTTATAAGCATAGTCTCATTTATAAGCTTAGTTTATTGCTCTTTAAAAACAATTAACAGCAGGCCTGTGCCTGTATCATCTTTTCATTTTTTGCTTTTCTCAAAATCAACAAAGGATGTAATTTGACCAGGGCTGTCCAAATCTTCACAACTGAAAAGAAACAGCAAAAATAAAACAAAAAATATATTTTTTAAATAAAAAGTCAAGCTATCCACAGTCTTGTAATATAGTGATGGCCTGTGGAACCTGTGTGTGCATGTCCCCCACAGATCAGAACACACTGAACTCGCCTTCTTATTTAGAGGCTCAGTGAGAGAATGAAATTTGGAGAGCCCGTGTTTTAGTCTGTGTGTATTTCATATCTTTACATCTCAGTGCATTCAGACGCCTCTGTGTCCGCAAACTCTGCAAGGGCTCAGAGACGCTGTACCCAGACTTGTTATCGAAACAAACCTAGATGTAGTAATCTGATGTAACATCAAGGCCACCTGAGGGAGCAGACCACAACATGCAGCCTTCCAATTTGAAGGCCTGGAATTTTAAAGCTAATATGGCAGTGATAATTAAGTGTTGTGGTATTCCCAGAAAAAAAACCCTCAAACTGTCCATGAATTCTGCCTGTATCCCCTATTTTTTTTCCAGATGACGTTTTTGATCAGGCAGGGATCCGAATGCTGTTTTAATGGGGTCTGAGCCCATCAGAGCATGGGACTGAGTAGCTCAAGGGAAATATTAGTGAGGCAAATGGACTGAAAAAGAAAATTACATTCGTTATAAAAATTTTATTATGTTCAAAAAGCATGAGGCGTGTGTGTATGTGCTTTTGTGCATGCATGCCTGTGTGCTTATGGGTTTATCACTACATCTGTTGCCTTTTTTATAGTCATGATGAAGGATATTAAAATTACATTAAGTGGGATGAAAAGCTTAATTTAGAGCAGTGGCCCACTTTTAGATGTCTATTGTTGGCATTTTGCAAGATTGACCCATTTTAAGGATATATCAGTGCACAGTCTTAGGGGTTCGAAGGTGGTTCATTATGAAACCTAAACATGAGGGTGAACGTGTGTGGGTATTAAATGTAAAGTGTTTTGTGTTATGTTTGTGTGTATACAGACACAGTGTGTTTCAGGTCTGTCATGCCTTGGTCTGACATGGAGATGCGTAAGCATTAATGGCAAGAGATTATTTGTTTTTAATCTTTACTTTTATAATAATGATGTGAAGATGCTACAATGCTAGTATGTCTTGATGTTTGCTTCGCTATGCTAACTATTTTTTTTTCCAACTGTCCCTTTTATGTTCTCCGCCTCTCTTTCTGCCTAGAGGCACTGATGGGGAACCAGGTTTTATCTCTGTGTGCACATCTTGCTGAATCTCAAAGACAACAGCATCTTTAGCGGCTCTTGACAGTTGTTGTGGTTAGACACACCTGGCTAATTTTCACCCGCTGTGTGTCTCTGAGTGTGTAGACAGATAGTCAAAGTGTGGTGTAGCCTGATGATTCATGTGACCACACATCCAGCACTGACATTGTTTCGCTTATAATCCCCTTGAAAATTGTGCCTACTTTTGAAATGTATATTTCTACACTGTAACTTTCAATTATTAAATATATAGGTTTTGTAAACATAAAATCCAAACAGTTCAGTCAATGGAAAAGTTCAGGGAGCCACAACTGGACAGATCCCATGTCAGTTTTCTCAACATTCAGTCAGACTAATGGTAAGCAAGGTAAGACAGAAGCAGAAGAGAAAGGTAGAGAGCAATAAGCAATGAACTGTAATTAAATAATTTATGCTCCTACACCCTATTCAAAGCTTTTCTGCAGCAAAGGGATGGAGCACAAAGAGTAATCTGTGAGCTATCATGATCGATGTGGAACAAAGTTCTTTAGTCACTTGAAACAAATAACTCTCATTAGAATAAATGCAAACAAACAAGAAAACATCAAACCATATCAAGATTTGTTTGGTAAAAAAAAAAAGATATTTTGTTAGGTTTGCTTCCTGATTTCTCCTCGATGCCCCAACCGTTGCTTGGATTTATGAAATTACATCAGCATCACTTGATTTAATTTAATAAATGAATGGTTTTCTGATGAAAAGGAACACTGTGATATACTGTACATAGAATCACTATTGTCTGGATAATGTAATTTGTATTTATTCTTTTCAGTTTTATGTCATATGTCAAGTAATATTCATGGGAAACAAGTCTTCAGACTACTGAGCAGGGATTTCCCTTCTGTGTTGAAATAAAAACCCACAGCCATACAGCTATTTGTGCCTGACTTCTCTAAATATGAAATAAAACAGTAGTTATATTCCTGCAGCCAGATTTCATTCTGAAACGGATTCTCTCGTCAGTAATGAATGGGCGATAGATAAAGCAGCATGATATTTATGGTGTTTAATCCTGGCTAACTCAGTGCCACGTCACAAATACACATGCACACTCTCAGCACCTATTCCTAAACCGATCTGTTCCTGATCCTCTGGGGAAATGAGAAGCATGTGTGTCCTCTCTCAACTTTGCAGTCCCTCCGTTCCCTTTCCTCAGCTTAACTACTTCACACACTGAGCAGAGGAGGCAGAAGAGCAACATCAGAATCTAAATAAACCGTCCTGTTTAGCTGTGTGATGAGGTCGCTCAGACACAAACAGACACACTAGGCACTTCTGATCAGAGAGAGAACTGATAATATTTACGCCAGGCCTCTCCTGAGCATCTGTATGCATTTTTTTTGAGACACACAGAGATTTAGACGTTTTCAAAGAGCGTGATTAGTAACAACCTGTCTTACTGTACTAAACATTCAAGATTTCCTTAGCTGTATGTGTGTAGAACACTTATATTTTTAGATTAAACCATTCTTAATATGCGCAAGAAGGCTAATACATATTGTCAGTGAAATATCAAAACAAAAATAATTTCTCAATGTTTTGCTATACATATACGTTAAAAAAAATATATATATATATTACTATAAATTTACACCACTTAAAAATAAGCTGCCCTTTACATAACAAACATTTCATGATAAATGGACCAATAATTTGGAACACAATATTATTACATTAATTGAATTACATTAATTGAATTTTTTTAATTGTAGTCAGTCTGGACACCACCAGTAAGGCCACAGGTGTACTGAAACAGAGAATGTGATCTGTCTGTGTGCATGCGTGTGTGTGTGTATGGTGCTGCTGCTCCTGTGAGCTGCATGGTAAGCAGGCCGGAGGCAGTAAAGAGGACCTCTCGTGCCCTTTGCATAGCAGCTCTAGTGCTGCATAATGGCCCATGTGTGCTGACTCCAGCATGCTCTAGTCCACACCTGTGTCCAATCCACACAACCCTGCAGCAATGACCATAGACACAGCCCCCAGACACGGCCCTTATAGAATATCTAATAGAAGTAATGCTTTGATTTATACTTCCCTTCTGAATGTTTGCCGCAGGTGTGTTCAGTGTTATTCCTGAAAGAGCTATGAATTTGAATGAGTTGGCTGAAAACGATGCTGATGAAAAGCACATTTGACCCCGTAAACAGCAAAGGGCCTGTATATGGGTCTCCCCTCACTGTCATAACTTTTCCATAACAGACATTTTAACAGATATTTCAGTATCAGACATTTTAAGTTTTTCTCTATAAACACACACACACACGTTCAGGTGTCAATAATGTCTATTGGCAACAGAAGAGTAAAAGCAAAGCTACATATGCTGCACACTAAAGGGAACTTCGGCAACATAGTTTGGAAGAACTTTCTGCAGAATGAACAATGAGACCTTGAGCTAAAAAAACTGAAAAAAAAAACCTTTTGACTGGTAATGTATTTATCCATAATTATGCTCTGCTGCCAATAGAAGCTATTTATACCTGAGTATTCAAGTTTCGTTGTGGTTAATGTGCTGTATTTTTTGTGCTAATTATAGATTTAAAAAGCAGTACTTGATTAATCATAAACAGCTTTGGCCAGTAATTTTAAAATGACTTGTGTAAATTACTTTAATTTAATTGGAAAGCTTTTACAGTTATGGCATTTGTCAATGTATATGGAAACTGTACACTCTACATGCTTAATATAAATAAATAATATTCACAAATTTGTGCATTTCAGTTAAAAATGCACAATCCCATATTTGATATTAGTTTTTAATAATTACTAGCAGTTACTTAATACAAGTCTGAAGATCATTAATTGAATTATAAGCCCCTGAATTTTATGGAATTCAAGTCCTGGGTCCTTGTTGTCTGTTTTTCCAAATGCATATTACAGCGGTGGTGCGTTGATCACAACTGATATCAGTCAATGGAACAAACAGGGTGGGCCTCAGAGCAACTGTTCCTCAGAGATTGCATAAGACAGTTTAAAATGTTCTTCTCATCGTTACTCAGCATAAAAATATGTTCTGCACGATTTGCTCCTGCTATTAAGTACATTTTTTGTCATGACTCTTTGGCGCACTTTTTTGTTAGACACAAAACATAGTTTATATGTGACTTGTATGAGGACTGTTACCTCCAGAGAAACCTGTGTGAAGTTATATTGTGTAATATTGATCTTAATCTCTTGGGAAAGCACATGCTGCATGCTTTTTCTCATTGGGTACTCCTAAAGAGGCAAGGTGCTGCTATGCTTTTCGAGGTAGGCCATTCATACTGTTCTATAGCAGTGCTTTCAACCACTTAAAGCACCCCAAAGGCACTGAGGAGGAGTGTGTGAAGGTCATGAGAAAGTCTCAGGCTGCTAAATGTGTGTGCGTGGGCTTCAGAGAACTGCTCGGTGGCTCATGCTTTTAAGGGTCTATGTGAAAAGAGATCAGAGAGGAAAGAGAGAATGGTTCTGCATTAGGACACTGAGCTTGTAGACAAAGCTTCTGTTATAGGTCAAGACTGGGTGGAAATGAGGGTTTTCCCCAAATCATGGGGGCTCCGTCTTCCCACTCTCTGTGCAGAACACTCTGCTCTTTTGATGTGGAGTCTCTGGAGAGTCTAGAAGATTTTGTAAGTCAACACACTCAAAAAGTGTCAACCATTAACAGGAAGGAGCCATTTCACTCGTATGCAAAACTTCCAAACACAGACCCTTGTTATTGTGTGATGCATAAGGTGACTGCCAAGCGATGTGTTTTCATAAACGCACAGACGGATGTCATTTTCCCATTGTCTTATTTTCAGATCACCATTCAGCGAGACAGTGGTCTTAGTGTCAGCTCACCAAAACATGGCAAGATCGATGCCAAGAATGCCCCCCATGTAGGGGGTAATCAGTGGGCAGGAGGCACAGGTAGGTTACTTTGTCAGAGCTGATCTTGCCATGGCCTGCAACTATTAATTGTGTCATACGGTATCTGGGTTGTATTGTAGGGGGCAGAGACACAGCAGGCCTTGGGGGGAAAGGAGGTCCCTACCGTCTGGACGCCGGCCACCAAGTGTACCAGATCTCCCAGGTCGAGAAGGACGCTGTGCCTGAGGAAGTGAAAAGAGCCGCTCGAGAAATGGCAGAGAAAGCCTTCAAAGAGAGGTAGACTCACCACCCCCATCTTTCTAGTCACACACTGCAATTTCCCATCCATCAGACACTCAGGCTGTGTCTCACTTCACTCTCTAGTTTCATATATGGGGAATCAGTATATAGAGAATTTGAATTTAGGCACTGGGTAGGTTCCAAAATTTAAGAACATTCAGGCACCGGACCATGTGACACAGATGAGGAATAGTACTATAATAGAGGAACATAATAAGCTCCTTTCTGTATTGTGTTTATCTTTTTTTCAATTAGATATTTAAACCATTTATATTTCTCCTTTTTCCTGATGAAGCCACAATTTCACAATTTTTAATGCATGTAAGCCTTAATTTGATTGATTTTGGAAGCTTAATGCTAATTGCTATTAGTCAGGCTAACCCTCATAAGCATTGCGTAAGCATTTCCTGGCCCCTGTTGCTAAAACACAGACAGCTAATGACTAAACAAATATTTTACATTTATGCTTAGCACTTTTTAAAGTATTAGAGAGCTCTTTTTCTTATACTTAAATCCTGATTTTAATCTTATTTAGCTTGTTCGGTTTTGCTAACAACAAACAAGTTACTGTTTCAGTTTATAGAAGATGAGGATAATTGTATGCACTGCTGGTATATTGTTCAAAAGTTAGAAAAATCAACATTTAACACAAGACAAGTTAGATAACTGTAGAAGAACTAAATGACCTGGACCAAGAATTCAGATCCCACATAACATGCAGAATTTACTTTGTTTTAAAAATGGACACATGATGCTTTTTACTGCCAGGGACCATAATGTATAGCTTGTGGTTACTATACTGTGTGGCGCATAGTGAGAATTTTCAGGATGCGAATGTTCCAGTGGACTGAGACCATTTTGACAATGAAAAAATTTCTTAGCATATGTCTACCCTACTACTAATGTGTAACCTAACTACTGAGCTAGTGAAGTCTTGGCAACACACCTTAGAAGTCCACCCTAATAGAACCTTACCCCACATTCATGGCAAGCTGAATATGTTATATTTCCCATTTCACATTTTTTAACTGATCATTGAACTAAAATATCGTTGATGCCTTGGTAACGCCTTTGATTAGCATGTGTATATTTGTGTTTGGGAGTGTGTATGTTAATGTACAGAGAAAAAGAGTCACATCAAAGCATGAGACTGCTGAAGACAGAGACTTTGCTACTGAAAGAACCCACAGAATGCTCCACCAGAGCTAGCTATCCCAAATATGCACCTCATGAATACCGCGATTCATGAGAAAGAGAGAGAGAGAGAGAGACAGAAAGAGAGAGGGGGAGAGAGAGAAGCCACACAGTGCAGTGCAAGAGGGCCTGGTCATGAAGGAAGCTTCTGTTTGTGCTTTTCACAGTCGTCATGCTCCTTGTGTCCACACCCAAACTGAGCAGAAAAAACGTTGTGCTTGATATTGAAATGACACTATTTTGACTAAAGAAAATGTAAGAGTTAAGTATCAATAAATGTGGGATGAAAGCATTTGACCTGTTTTGTGAGATGCTCCTATATTTGGTCTTATAGTAACATTTAGATCTGAAGAACCTAAGAGACTCATGGAATGAAATGTTATTTGTTTTTGGGAATTTTAAGCAACTTCTCTACCTTTAATGCAATATGGTTACAGTAATATGTTATACTGTATTTTAGGAGTGAACTATGTAGATCAGTAAAGTAGCGCTAAAAACTTAGGAATCAGTGAATTAATTTAGACTGTTGTCATCATCAGCCTATAAAGAATAGGGCCTTTTATACAATGACCATTTTCGCTCCATTATTTGTAGCCGCTACCAAACAGTTTGCTGTTTGGTAGACCATAGTCTTTGATGCTTTTTTCTGTAGTAAAAGTTTTTTCTACCAGGGTGTCAAGAGAGTCTGATCAGTTTACAGTGGCCACATTAGTTAATAGCCATTCACTCATTGACTCAAGAAAGCGATCATCTTTGGTATACAAGGAACTGATGTAATGATCTATGGTGATCACTAGAAATGACAAGTAAAATCCTGGAGATTGCAGTGCTCACAAAATCACTCTGGAATTTCATTCTGTCATTAGTGTCCTAAGATATTTTCCTAAAATGCCAAAAGAGATCTATTTTGGTCCCTGTCTTAATCTCTGAACTAAAACATGGGTACACTATATATGTAAGTGAAGGCTGTCCTGGTTTCTCTTTCATGTTTTTGCTGCTTTTATCTTACTTTCACAATGTCTTACTCCTGGGTCTGCATTGTGTGGCAGTTACTGCATGCTTCTTGTCACGTTCTCAGCAGTCCAATCTCCGAGAAAGTGTGTTTTGATGGGGGTTTTCACAGGAAGTAGGATATCGTCAGTCATTTGGGTTTGGCTGTGACAAAAATGTTAAAAACCAGTTCTGTTTGAACAGGCCTCTGGGGAGGGTGATGGCGACCAGCAGAGCCATACTAAGTTTATTCTCATACCTCCTTGTCTCTCATTCTCTCTTTCTTTCTCATGGTCTCCTTTTAGTATTTCTTGTCTTTTTTTCTTTCTCTCTCTCTCTTTCTCTTTCTCTCTCTCTCTCTCATTCTACTCTCTCTTTTTCTCTGCCCATCTATTTTTTGTCCGCTTCTTTCTGAATCTATCATTCTTTTCATCTCTCATCTCTACACTCCTTTACTCACTCTTTTTCTGTCTCCAACTTCATTTTCTTTCTCTATATTGATTTGTCTTTTTCTGTGATTTTTTCACATTGTCTTGCTTGCTTTCTCTCTCTTTTTGTCTCACTAATTCTTCATCTTCCTCCTTTTTCCTGTTGTTCTCTCTCTCTCTCTGCCTTTGCCTCTCTACCTTTCTCTCTCTCTCGCTCT
>JBBKCR010008933.1:0-12758 GCA_037577295.1 Ladigesia roloffi | reverse complement strand
TAAGACTAAAAAGCACATTTCGTCACAAGACTAAGACTAAGACGAAATTAAAAATAGGTGACAAAATTAACACTAGTAAAAGCATTCAATCACACCCATAGACTGTAGGATGCATGTACTCAATCAGTTTATTTTACAAAAGTTTTTAATAGAAAGCAAGAAATCAATTACAAAGTGAAATAAACCAAAAAAAGAAACTGACAATATATATATAATTTAGACAATCCAATATGATATCTGTTTTGAAGTTATATTGATTATATTGATATGTTTTAAGTAAATGAACAATGAAAATAATTTTTGTGGCCACTGAACACTTAGCCAGCATTTCACTAATGTTGTCCTTGAATGTACTGATGCTATACAGCTTTGGAGTGAGAACAGTATATGCTGTCCTTCTCATACATTCTTCCTGAAAATCTATAAAGAACATGAATGAAAAAACCCTAAAGGAATGCAGACTACAGATTAATGAAATTCTATCTTACATAGAAGGCATGTAATACATATTTGTGTATCTTTACTAAAATAACAGTTACATATCTCAATAATTGTGTTCAAACTCTGTCTGTCCCATAATTTTCCCACCACTGAGTGTGTCTAAAGCATTTCCTCAGGGAATCCTCATGTTTCAGTCTCTGGAATTCAGCGTGGGATGGCGCATATCCGGTAAGGGCTCGGAGAATATGTGAAGCCCAGCTGGCCCTCTAGACTCAGCTCCTCTCCAGGGCTGGGGGAGAACGTGAAGCGTTGAAGCAGGGAGGTGAAAAACAAGAAGAGCTCCATCTGTGCCAACTGCTCCCCAAGACATGCCCTCTTACCTGTTGAACAGTGATTTCAGTGCATCAGGAGAGCATTACAGTTTGTAGAAGAAGGTCAGATTAACTTAATAGAAAATTAAACTAATAGAAAATTTTTCAGTTTTAGAATGCACCCAAAACACTGTGTTTACACATAGTACAGAAATTTAATAGAAAATAGTGTTGGAACAAAAATGTGAAGTGATCTTACATTTCTAAATGAGGGGTATTTAATTTAAGGAACTGGACAAAATAAAACATAGCCACAATAAACATGGCATTCCAATAAGGTTGAACTGCATGTAAATCACCTGCTGAAAAAGGCAGAAAAGCATCTCTCTTGCGGAATTGGCCTTGTTCATCTAGGAAATGTCCTGGGTTAAAGGTGCCTGGGGTTTCCCACTCATTCTTGTCATTAAGCACAGATGACAGGTTTGTAGTCACTGTAGTGCCCTAATGATTACACAGATAGGATTACATCATATATGTCAGGTTTGCACAGCATTCCATAATTTTTAACTGCAAATAATACATATATAGTACATACCAAACATCTACACACCTACATCCAGAATAAGAAGGGCAAATGACTCTGACTCTGACACTGCTACGTTTATAGAACAATAAGTTTTAAAAATGATATGAAACTAAGTTATAATAATAATAATAATAATTATTATTATTATTATGATTATTATTGTTATTATTATTATTATTATTATTATTATTATTATTATTGTCTCTAAGTATGTTGACCATGTATTGATCCTTTATTCTGGGATGTATTCGCCTTGACTAGACGTAGGGAGTAACCAATCAAATGTTACCCTCGTTTGATGGCCCGCTGTGACAGATCAATTTAATTTATGGTTTGCTGTTTGCTGCACATCATGCTTTAAATATAACTGTCAGTGTGGCTCATCAAACTCTGAGGGTGGAACAAACGCTGATCTATGGAAGACGATTGGCTGTCTTGTGTAGTTTAGCGTTTGTACCGCCCTCTGATTTTGATGGGCCACACTGACAGTTTTATATAATGCATGATGTGCGGAAGGTGACGAAAATGAAATAATTTATAAAATGTGTCAATAATTATTTAAAATGTGAAATAAAATCATAATTAATTAAATGTGTCATTCATTATTCAAAATGTGAAATAAAAACATAATTAATTAAATGTTGCTTTAATTATTTAAAATGTGTAATAAAAACATAATTAATTAAATGTTGCTTTAATTATTTAAAATTGGAAATAAAAATTACCCATTTAAGTAATTATTTATCGGTATTTCCCCATTTTAAACAATTAATGACACATTTAATGATTTAATTATTGCCATATTTCTATATTTAATTTTGGCATTTCTAGCCCTCCATATGCTTCAAGTTACTTTTATTAAATGAAAATAAAAAAAAAACAAAACAGGCTCTAGGGCCTGAAACAATATTAAAGCTTTCTTACAAAACCAGTGAAATATAACAAACACAAAAGCCTTTGTGACGGTGGACCGACCCAGAGGTCTACATCAAACTAACTTAAAAACATAACTCCAAACATAAACATTAACCCAATTACTCCTGATCACACAAATAATTACTTAAATTAAATCCGGGATAATCAGGAATAAACAAAACTGAATCCCTGGCTGCATCTAGCAACTGCTTACCGTTACTGACCCCAGACCTGACAGTACCACCACCGGGGTGCAAACAAACCCCCATAACATCCAAAGGGCATAGGAGGTGCAGACGGAGGCAAATGGGAGCCCCCCTGACTGTATCTTACTAGATGACATCCTAACTGGCGTTCCGCACAGCCAGGGTGGTTTGGGTAGGAGCCATGGGACGCTCCCTCTTAGGAGTCCCAGTCCTTGTTCGAGGAGGCCCCTACTAGGAGCCCCTCACTGTCTTCAAGAGTGGAGCCCCCTACTGGGAGCCCCTCATGGTCCTTGGGGGTTGAGTCCCCATACCAGGTTTTTCTATTGGGTCTAGCAGGTCTATTACACACGCTAATGGCTCAACAGCAGGGATAATTGGCTCTACCAACCGGCCTGGTGGTATTTCTATGGACAGAGAAAGTCCAATGACTCTGGGCTGCTTCCTCTCACCTCAACACCAGCCACTTTTACAGCCCATCTCTGGCCTTTTAGCCCATCTCTGGCCTTAGCTCTAACCTTCCCCTCCAGGGCCAGGAAAGGTAGCCACCATGGAGTTGGAATTGGAGGCTGGAGCTGCTTAATGTAAGCCTGGGAGCAGAACCAAAATACTTGGGAGCGCAGCCCCATCACTCATGAGTAGGGCTTCTAAATACACAGATGGAGCTGCTGGGCTGGGCAGCAGTGCAGCGGGTGTTAGGGTTAGGGTTAGGGTTAGGGCGGCATGCTGGACTGCACATGCACCAAGGATAAAGCATGCAGCACCAGAATGATCAGGGTCTGAGGGCTCTCCATTGCTGCTTTTGTCTGCTCCAGCAGCTGCAGGTTGTTTGTTGCTATGGGCTTGGCAGGCCACATAGCATAAGTAGGCGGTACTTCTCGGCTTGTAGGCCAGCCCTAAGTGAGGTGAGCTGGGCATGAGCTGGAGGGGTAGGGTGCCAGAGGAATCCTCTGCCTTGAAGGGCAGCTGGCAATCAGGTGGTTTACCTGAGTGATGCAGAACCTCACATCCCCTACATCTTTTCCCTGTAGATCAGCGAGCCAAAGCAGGAGCTTTTCTGTGGTCAAGTCAAGGACGAGGGGGTTCAGATACACTCCATGTTGATGATTAGGGGTCTATCAATCTACCCATCCCACCAGAAGCCCAGGTCCGCTTCCTTGTCCTCTGACTCCCCACCACACAACAACCTGGCAGTTGAAAACAGTGAGGTCCCCACCAGAAGCCCAGGTCTGCTTCCTTGTCCTCTGACTCCCCATCACACAACAACTCGGCAGTTGAAAACAGTGAGGTCCACCTCAAACTAACTTAAATACATAACCCCAAACACTCAATCAGAACATAAACCCAATTACACCCAGAAGCTGACACAGATCTTTATTTAACTTAAATCCAGTGTGATCAGAAAGAAACAAAACTAAATTCCTGGTGGATTCTACAAGTGCCCAAAATTACTGACCCCAGACCCAACAGTTATGTAGCAGCTCAACATTTTATTGAAAATTTGCCTGACAGATGAATATGATAGACAAACATGGAATAACAGTCTAATCTAATAACCAAAAGAAAACAATAAACTTCAAACCTTTGGTATGAAGTGTCCTCCCAGTATTGTATCTTTACAGGCTCTTTTGGGGGCACCTAAAGGTACAATGTTGCCCCTCCTCTGTGTCTCATGGATGACAGCATTAGTGTAGGGCATGTTGGATCTGTCAGCAAAATTGGGCTGGCGTGACTGTCCAATCACTTGGTCTATCTCTGCCTGCACCTTTTCTGAATAGTCAACAAGCTCTATTAGTATGTAAATGTAATGTAACTGTAGAATACATTTGTATATATATGCATCTACAAAATTAGCAAAACACATCCCTAGTGGTTTCTACTACTCACCCTGAATCTCAGGATATTTCATCATGAAGAGAAGCCCCCACCGTATTGTTGTAGCTGAAGTTTCAGACCCTGCCTCTAGCATGTCCAGTGTGGCCATTGTCAATGTTTCAATGTTAAAGCCAGCCTCAGGGTCACTCTTTTTCTAGAGTATTAAAAAGTGAAACTTTATGTACTGGTGATCACAGGTAATAATATTAAAATCAACATACTTTACCAGATGTGTCTTACACAGACCTTCTCCATTTCCAACAGGTAAGCGTCTATATAGTCTCGAGGATCTGAGGAATCAAAATCATCCCTGTGATTTTGAATTTCAGCCTTTAGGAAGGCCAAAATCTGCTTATAGATGTTAAACATTTTTTTGTGGGGGCCAGGAACATAATTGAACAGATGAGGGAAGGCATTGTACAGCTACAAAGGAAGCAGAGAACAAAGACATGCAGTTATAAATATATAATTGTATTTTATTAAAAACTAAACACTACAGCATGTCACAAAGTTCTGTGAATAGTTTCTGAAACTGTGAAAGTATGGCTACTGACTTGAGCCTGTGGATCGCCTGATAAGACAATTGCTTCATTGTCCAAGCGCAGAACTTTCTGAAAACGTTCATCCTGGTACTCAAAACGACGTCCAAAAACTACAGAAGTGATGATATTTGCGACAGCACTGATCAGGAAGAACTGGGGGTCAAATGGTCCTGTAGAATTAAAAGGGAGTATTTATCCACTGTATATTTGTGTTCAGCATAGTTTAATTAAATAATTTACAATAGCTTACCATGTTCATCTTTGAAAGTATCACAGAGGAAGATGCTCTCTTGTTGGATAGAGAGTTCAAGAGTCTTCTGCCCCTCATTGAAGTAGCGCAGGTGTGTGCTGGCAAACTTTCTCTGCATCTTCCATAAATACCCATTACTCAGAATTACACCTATATTGCAAGAAAAATGATAATTCAAGAATATCAACTGATCAGTTAATATGCATCTAATTATTAATATATGTCTAAAAATGTTTAACCTACAATTCATAAATCCATTACACATTTTACTAACATTGGTAATTAAGTTATAAAGGCAAAATAATTACAAATCCTGGATCCTGGTGTTTCTGTTTCTTACCAAGTCCATTCCAGATTTTGTTAAACAAGGGCGTAACAGGACGGTCAGCAAAGCTTTCCAGCTGAGTGACGAGGGCCTCCTTCACCATTTTGTACCCAGAGATAAACACTACTTTCTCACTGCCCCATCTCAGACTAAATACATTCCCATACTCCTCAGCAAGCTGAAATAAATTAAATGAAAGACTTTAGACAAGAATAAAAATAAGTCTGTTGTAAGTCTGGGAATTGATCTTTTAAAGAGTCCAACTGCACCAAATTTGCCAAAGGAGAAGTAGAGCCAGTCGATTTAAAAAGGTGCCACAACGGGTTCTCTGATGCCATACAAGAACCATTTAAGTTCCCTAAAAGTATTTTTTCATAATAGAGATGTGTGTCTGAAGAGCCTTTTAAAGGTGTAAAGAAACTTCATAAAATACGAAGAGCCTTTGCTAATTTAAAGATTCTCTCTTAGAACCGTAAGAGTTTTAAAACACCTTAGAACTTAAAAAATCATCATCTGAAAGGGAACTAAACATTTTTCTTCCATGACATAATTCAAATAAACTTTTACTTATGTTTCCCTGAAGGACAAATCCGGTAGTAGCACATGAAATTAATATGTCAAGAGCCTCTTTCCTACAGAACACCAGTAATGTTTTGTAAAAAAAATTTTTAGCTTTACATTTTGCAAGATCATATTCCCTATGGTTTTCCTAAGAATCTATACTTACTAGAAACTAATTGACAAACATTAATTGCATGAAATGCCATTCTTGAAAAATAGCCAGAGCACTACACACTATGACAGGATGACTTTGAAAGCTTAGGCACATTACCTGACCGCATGAGGAAGATTTTAATCTATGCAGCAGAGCAGGGGTTAAACTGAGCACCCTCTGATAGTTTCTGTTCTCTGACATCATTAGTCCAACAAAAAATATATAGCAAAGAACTTTCACCTTATCAATGGTCTTGAAATCAAGGCTAGTGAAGATATTTCCAACGAACGGCAGAGGCCAGGGTCCAGGGGGGAAATTCGGTGGATTCTTATTCCTGATGATGTCAGCAGTCAACAAAAAAACGAAAACAGCTAATAGGCAGCTAGTAAAGTCAATGCAGTTAAATACATTTTGGAGAATCATGGCTGGCTTTAGTTGAGAATCTAGAGCTGGTCTTTTCCTGTGTGAGAATATGTGTCTGTCTCTGTCAGTATGTGCCTGGACTAGAGCAAAGGTACATGATTATGTAAAACACTCCAATCTAAAGGAAGAAAAGAGAAAAAAAGGAGTGGGGCTGGATGAATAACCTTTTCACTTGCTAATCCAATGGGAGTAGTTAGTTTGCTTTTTTTGAGTGAAATTCAAAACTACCACCCATGCATGTGTGCTGCATGTCTAATGTGTGTTAGCTTTTGTAGTTTTAGATTGGACTGTAATCAGAACCTTTGTTGTAACGAAAATACATAAATAACTTTCCCTGGATGGTTCTTTCAATGTGTGGAAGGCTCATAATGTTTTTTTAAGCCAATGTCATGCCAGAGCCACCCTAGAATTAGAATTTAATGGAACATGTGAATATATGAAAAAATGGCACAATATTTGGGTGTTAATAAAGGATGAGGATGAAGTGCTGAATTGCACACATGTGCAGCGTGTTGGTTTATCAAGTCACAAATCTGATTTAAGTTAAAAAAAAACAGGTACTAATGTTGATTTAATTATAATTATAAAATGAAGCCTTTAAAAAGCTCTTGGGGACCTTGATGAAGTAACTGAAGTTACTACTCACTACATATGGAATTCATGTGTATCTACTAGGGTAGTAGTAGGAAAAACTACATGAATGAGAAAATCGGTCTAATAATCTGTAATACAGTTCCATTTGTTTACAAGTGTTAGCTGTTTACAAGATCAGTTTGTGTCTGCATGAAAACAGGTGAAAACAAACGCTAAAACAAATACTTTCTGCTAAAAATAAGTGTTATTCAAGTTTGTCTACAACTATGTATGCAAGAAATGTAAGATCACCTGCCGTCCTCTGGGTGGTCTTTTTTTAATGCATCCTTTAGTAAACCACACATCATTGTAAAATATAAACTAAAATATAAATATAAAGTAAACCATAATCTGAACTATAAACTACTTGCTAAATTTTTTGTGAGTCCTAGAATATTTTCTCAGGTGAATATTCATTACTAGAGTGAAACATATTTACATAAAACATAAGACTACACAAACAACATAATTGAAGGACAGGGTGTGTCAGGGGTAGTCAATCTTATGAAATCATCTTTCCACGGTTTTGCAGACATGTTAAAGGACTAATAGAACAGCCTCATATATACAGCAATACATATTTAAATGCACATATAACTGAAAGGGAACATGCAAATGTAACATTTGCAACGTTGGGTGGATGTAGCTCAGTGGGTAGGATATTTGCCTCTGGACCATGAGTATCATGAGGTCTTGGGTACGATTCCTACCTACAGCATCACCACTGGGACCCTGAGCAAGACCTTTAATCCCAAGCTGTTCCAGGGAGACTGTCCCCTGTAGTTAGGAATGGAAGTCGCTTTGGATAAAGGCGTCTGCTAAATGCCGTAAATGTAAATGTAAATGTAACACATTAAATGGTCAATGGGTGCAAGGCTGGGACTCACCCTGCAGGGCATGCCTACCATTCACTTGCAACTACATAACAAATATATTTACATATACACAGGTTTATTTCCTTTATATACTATTGAATGTACTGTTGATAATGGCAATAGATGGTAAAAGGTAATCTGTGAGGTTCATTTTAATTCCTCATTTGCAGGAGCAAATTTCTCAAGACAAAACATCTCACACCAGACCTCTATGAATGGTTTTGTTTAAGACATATATAATTTACTATAAATGTTGTAAAAACACATATATATTCTTTTGGCATTTTCATAACATACGTAATACTTTGGAAAAGTGAGGAATTTAATGAAGCTGTTTGTAATACTAAGGTTAACACAATAACACAATTAGGTACATATATTTGCACATAGCTGCACTCTGGCCATGTGCATGAGCTAACATTGACTTTCAAAGTGCACAGTGCAGTAGTTTAAGTTTGTAATCTGCCTTGTCAGTGTGATTGATGAACGCACGTAGGAGAAAATCACACTGGGCCCCTCACTCTGCTCAAGCAGAAAATGTTTATGTAGACCACACCAAACAGCCCAAAAAGCGGGTTTGAAAACACCAGATATTTTACAACAAAAGATATAGCCCGACTACGCCACTCTGGGAATTTCGTCCAGAGAATTAGTTAGGTGCTACATGTTATCCGTACTTCAAGCACTAGGACGCAAGTTCGAAAACACAGGGTTAAGATGTGACTCCTTCAGCATAATTGTATTAAATAAATTAGAATAGGCTAAAAAGACCTCCACAACAGGACACACATTAAACAACAACAAGTAAATAAGCCAATCACGGGCGTACACTGCAACCCAAATCACGCGCACACACACACACAGTGACCGCAAGTCCCACCACCAATCTTGTTCCCAACAAAAGAGGAGTTGGGAAATATTCACTCCAAGCAATTCAGAAGAACGACTCAACATAAAGGGAACAATAAATATGAATACTTAAAAACAAAACAAGGCACAAAAATGTATGAAATAAAAAGAAAAAATAAAGAAAAATAGAGAATATAAGACCAAACCCAAATGAAGCAAAAACAAAAAACTCGACAGCAAGACAGGATGTACTAAAAGCCCAAACAAGACAATGAACAGGAAAAACAAATCAAGAAAATATAACAATAAAATGGAGAAGAGAAACAAAACAGCAGCACCGGGGAGAAGCCACTTCAGCCGATCACATTAGTTCCCCTTTACCAGTCCTCATGCTGAGTCACAGCCACCAGCCTCGATGAACTCGTGTGGCCACTTAACGTGGTTACACACAGTACTCTAGAAAAGAGCAGCGACAGGTAAAGAAAACTCCACATGAAAAGGGAAAGTTAGTGTGCAATGCACGCATGGCTTACCAGACCTCGGGAAACACACGCAGTCACTCGACACAATTACCCACTGGAAGCAAACACGACCGCAAAATACTTCTAGAGAAAGAGCAGTGACGGATCAGAAAACTCTAGAAGAGTTGGCATGCAACGCACGCGTGGCTTACACATGCAGTCAACACGGTTACACGCTGGAAGAGCACACAGCCAGTCCATGCAGATTATAATACTCTAAAAAAGGAACAAGCACGCAAGCTCATACATAATATCCCATATGGGTGTCTATTCTCCCATCAATGTCCTAAGAAACATTAGCATTCACCACACAAGAAGCTCACCAGAAAAAGGGGAAGCCACGTCACAGGGTGAAGTGATGGTACGCATGTCAGGAGGTGGTGCACATGACACAAGTAATGAGACAGAGCTTTATATACTCCCACCGGTCGCGATAATTAATACATGGTCCTGATTATTAATCAGATAAACAAAACATTAAATTGTTCCCCTCATCATAATCCATCCCAGAATTCTGCATCAGCGTCCTGACCGGCCCCGAATACACCCCTCAGATGACCGGCTAAGCCCAACTATAGCCACCATAACTTGGGACACAAGCTCAAACAAAACTGGAGCTGCCTGGAGTCCTAAAGAAAGAGAGATTGCAAAGACAAGGACTGCCCTAATCCAGGTAAGTAGAAACATTGTAGTTAATAAGTTTTACTGATTAAATCAACCAAGTATAAGGCTCTACTACTACTGCCACGGTCTAATCATGGCCACTATAGCACTAGACACAGGTCTGGATGTGCTTTCAGCCCCCACAACAGAGCCCCCAACAGTCCTTAGTAAATGATACAAATTAGTGTGCTGATCTGCAGTAGTTCTTGCTGGCACAAAGCTGATCCAGAGATTGCCTGGAGGTAAGAGAGAATCCACATGCATCATCACTACCCCTCGTAACATCTTCAGCTACTGGTGCTGTCATTACATTACCCTGCCCTAATGTAGGGGAAGACTCATCGTCAATGACTAAAGGCTGCAAAGGAATAGGTGAACCACCAGCCTGTACCACAGTAGGCACACGCAACCAAATTTCTTGATCAAAGCACTCATCAGCTAGAACAATTTCCTCAATTTCACCTGGAGGGGGAACCTGAGCCTCTCCTTGATGTCCCGCCTCCAGCCTTGAAGAGGACCTCATGGTCAGAGACAACATGGTGTGGGAAGGGTGAGTTTGAGTGCGGTGTGTTGGAGCAGATTTTGTTTGGAGACTTTTGGAAGTTACTCACACTGAGTGTGCTGTGTTTGTTAGAAGTGAGTTGAATGTGCTGAGAGGGAATTTGAAGTGTGTGTTGTATGAGAGACAGTTGGCCTGTGTGTTTGTTCAAACGTGAGGAACAGAGTTGTTCTTTTGTTTGGTTTGGGAGTTGGGTCAGGTTAGCTCTTTAGTTCTCTCACATTTTTTCTTCACACCTTAGTTTCCTTTGTTAGCTCACCAGGTAAGCGGCGGACACCACCCTCTGTATGTTTTTGTTTATTTTGTTTAAGAATAGTGTAGTTTATTTAGGGATTCAGAATAGATTAGATCTTTTCACCATTTAGAGTAGGGAAGTTTTGGTTTGTTCTCTTCTTTCCTTTGGTGTTGTCACTGGACCCAACCCATTTTGTTTTCGGTATACATATGGTGTGTACAGTGTTGTAAATATTGTAAATATTATTCTGATCTATCTTTTGGTATATCTGTAAATATCTTGCACCCTCTGTCCTGTCTCTTCTGTAAATAAATTCTTCTAATACACCAATTTTGAAATTAAACACTCTGCCTTGTAATTTGTATTTTTTTTGCCTTGTAAATTTCTCAGTCATAGCCCACTTCACGGCGAGAAACTCCAGCTTCATAGAACTATAATTTGACATGTTACGCTCAGGGGGCCTCAAACCCCAGGTGGCATAGGCAATAGGACGAACCTGACCACCCTGTTCTTGTGAGAGAACAGCCCCCAAACCACCATAACTTGCATCTATTTCTAACCTAAATGGCAAGGAGAAGTCAGAATAGGCTAACACCGATGCCCCCAGCAGTTTGGCCTTCAATGCCTCAAAACTATACTCACACTGCTCTGTCCAAGCAGATACCAAGGTATTTCCGGAAGCACTTCGAGACTTCATCCCAGCCAACTCTGCGGCCAGCTTATGGAGAGACGCTGCCAACCGTGCAAAACCCTCCACAAAACGGCGATAATATCTAGCGATTCGTAGAAAAGAGTGAAGCTCAGAAACATTAGATGGCCACTTCCACTTTCTTAGGGTCCGTGGAGACTCCTTCTCTAGAAATCACATGGTCCAGATAACTGACTTTCTTCTGAAAAAAAGCACACTTCTCTAGCTTAGCTTTCAAGCCCTCCTTTTGTAAATGTCTCAATACTACCTTTACCGCTCCAGATGTTGTGGACAGATGATGAAAAAACGACCACATTGTCAAGATATAATAACAAGGAGTGGTAATGCTGATCCCCAAACATCCTGTGCATCAGCAATTGGAAGGTACTCGGAGCATTACAAAGCCCAAAGGCCATTCGGTTCCACTCAAAAAGGCCAAATGGTGTATAAAAAGCTGTCTTCGCCCTATCACCCTCTGCCACAGGCACCTGAATGTAACCACTGGCCAAATCCAAAGTGGAAAACTAATATGCACCGGAAAGGGCATCCAATGACTCATTAATATGAGGTAATGGAAAAGCATCCTTACGGGTTTTACTATTGAGTTGCCAGTAGTCCATGCACAAGCGGGGACTACCATCCTTTTTCTTCACCGAAAAAAACGGAGAAGAGAAACAAAACAGCAGCAACGGGGAGAAGCCACTTCAGCCGATCACGTTATTTCCCCTTTACCAGTCCTCATGCTGAATCACAGCCACCAGCCTCGAAGAACTCGTGTGGCCACTCAACGTGGTTACACACAGTACTCTAGAAAAGAGCAGTGACAGGTAAAGAAGCACACACAGACAGTCCATGCAGATTATAATACTCTAAAAGCTAATAAATAATATCCAATATAGGTGCCTATTCTCCCATCAATGACCTAAGAAATATTAGTGTTCACCACACAAGGAGCTCACCAGAAACGGGGGAAGCCACGTCACAGGGTGAAGCGACGGTACACATGTCAGGAGGTGGTACACACGACACAAGCAACGAGACGGGGCTTTATATACTCCCACCGATCGTGATAATTAATCCATCCATCCATCCATCATCTCCCGCTTATCCGGAGTCGGGTCGCGGGGGCAACAGCCTAAGCAGGGACAC
>JBBKCR010008932.1:0-28731 GCA_037577295.1 Ladigesia roloffi | reverse complement strand
TGATCCATCGGTCACACGTGAACACACCACTGCACACAGTGTGAACAGCATGAAATTCCTCCTCTGCATTTAAACCCACTCACCAAGTGAAGCAGTGGCAGCCATGAATTCTGCACACGTGTGGAGAAGTGTGTGGAGACGTTCTCAGGGAGCAGTGGGTGGGGAGAGGGACCAGTATGTTGGGCGCGGTGTGTGGGAACGGTACATACTCAGGGTACCTCAGAGGCTCCTGCAGTCTGGAGGATCGACCCACAACTTTCTGATTGCAGGGTAAGTGCCCAAACCACGCGAGTGTGGCATCCCGAATACAAATATTTTTCAAAGTATTTGTCCGAATACGGTATTCGTAGAAAACCCGTTATTTGTGCCAATCCAAATACAGTATTTGTATTTGTCTCCACCCCTACAGGATACAAACCCTACCCAGTCAACCCTTAAGGGTCAGATATAAACTCCTAACAAGAAATTCTGTGGTCAACTATGAGATGTTTTGAGCTAAATGTGGGAGTGAATAGAGACATACTGGAGTGGGGGATTTCTGCAAATGTGTGTGTGTGTATATATATATATATATATATATATATTTAGAGCCATGTAGAAGATGCTGCAGCTAAACAGTAGGTCCAAAAAATTGAACAAGGCTTGGATTGAGGAGCTGGTGGGCAGCTGTGGGGTAACTGCTGCTGGACACAATCTTGGCCATAAAGAACTCTTCTGTCCTGCTGTCTGCGGCTGCATCGGCAACAAAACAGTAGATGAGATGGAGAGAGAGTAAAAGCAGATAGCTGCAGGGGGTTCAGTTACAAGAGATAGTTACAGATTAGTGCTGGCAATGTGAAGGAAAAAAACCTACACACATATAAATATATCACTACACATATTTATATATATATCTCTATGACGAGGAGGAATAGGCCCGGACATCACAAGTCAACTGTACTCAGAGGCTAACTTTAGGTTTGCAAACATGTTAAACAAATATAGACCAGCAGTGTCCCCTTAAACACAATTAACTGTAGTTCAAATATTTCTGTAAATCTCCACTTAAACATTAATGTACACAACTCAAATATAAAACAAAAGCTATTTGCCACCGCAGAGCATTTATGTTTTATCTAGTTTGCTATAGAAGATACCCTCAGAGTCCAGACCATGGGCCCCGGAACCATTGTAACAATTATATCCATTATAAACACCCCCACTTATATTTCGAATCGTTTTCAGTGGTGTAAACTGAGTGTATAAACTGAACGAGCTTCAAGTTAGCATTTTTCAACAAGGCAACATGAATCAATGCACTGCTTATAAGTAAATATTTTTAAAATAAATATGCGTGTTATTTGTCTACTTCTTATTACTATCAGTGTTAAAAACTGTACAATGTATAAAATTAAATAATGCATTTTTCAGCAGTGTAGCATGAATCAATAGACTCTGCTTTTGATTTGTGCTACAGTCGAATTTTTTGAAAAGGCAGCATAAATCGTCAGAACACTGGTGCCCATGGTCTATAGCCACAATCACAACAGTATAACAGGCACCTTCTGAGCAACAGTAAGTTGTATTAGGGTTTACCGGTTCACAAAAATCACGGTTCGGTTCGATACAACACAGTGGTGTCACGGTTAGGTATGTTTTCGGTACAGCAAAAATAAAAATGTAAAAAAGCCAAATAATTAGTTTGACTTTTTATCACTATTTATTTATTAAGACAACAAAGAAGTATAATACAGGTTTTATCTTTTACTTTAAACAATGATGGAGCTATTCTTTACCAATTTCTGGGGTATTTTTTCAGCAGCAAATAAAACAAAACTTCAGCAAATAAAACAATAAACCAAAACCAAAAAGATCCTGATAAAAATAAATTGGCAACCCCTACCTCCATCAACAAAGATGGAAAGCATGTCAATGAATCTTTCGGTTTGTATTGCGTACCGTACCGAAAGCCTCGTAACAAATGGTGTATCGTTACACCCTTTATATAAATATATATATATATATATATATATATATAAAACATATAAATATATATTAGGGCTGTAACGATATACGATACAAAACCAAAATCGCGACACACATATCCACGAACCTGCGTCGCGGTGTGAGGAGGGTGAATCGCGACACAGACACAGCCCCTCCAACTCTTATCTCGTATACTGTTCCTGTCCAGAAACATAAGTTTTTCGCCGTAATAGGCGGATTTTGACGTCAATTTATTTTCTTTAACCAATGGCTGAGGGTCTAAGGGTTTTTTAAAGAGCCCTCACACAAGTTTACTAACATACAAGCACGGACGGCCCCTTTGTTTGCTAAACTGATTCTCTGTGAGTACATGTATGTTATGACACTGGGGTTAAAAGTGTCTGTAAGCTGGCTGGGTTATGATAAAACTGCATTGTGTCTCTGTGTAATTGTTTTTATTGTGTTTTGAGGGAATTTTGTGGCTCTGCGCAGCTGGGCAGAGCGTTTCTCTTGTTTGAACGGAGTGGTGATCCGAGAGAGATGAGTCGACTCCTCCAACTCGACTTCTCATGTGGTTCACTGACGCCTTGTTCACAGTTTGAATGGAAAGGAAGCGGTATTCAAGCGAACATTGGTTGGTACACACACACACTACCAGTAAAAATTTTAGAACACCCCAGTGTTTCAAGGTTTTTCTTATTGAAATTCAAACATTTCAAGTCCAATAAATAGCAAAAAATGGTACAAAGGACAGTGCTGAACTGGGAGAGATTTAATGGTAAGCTGGAAAACATGGAGTGGCCAGAAGTCTCCAGACCTAAAATCCATCTAGTTGCTTTAGGATGAACTAGACAGAGGAGTGAAAGCAAAGAGACTTATAAAGACTTATAAAGCCTTATTGGAACTTCTACAAAAGTTGATAAGAATCCTGGTAGTCCTGTACACTTAAGCTTAGTTCCAGTATTGAAGTGAATATGATCTCTGCAGGTGCTGCACTCTGGTAGTGTGCCACACTGCTGTGGCTTCCCGAAGTTCAGATTCAAATAAATGATTGGACATGTTCTGCAAGTATGTGTAAAACTGACTTCATCCCCTCAACGTTGGCGGCAAAGCAAATTTCTGCTATAATACTTGGGTTAAATTTTTTCAATAATAAAAGAGCTTTTATTTGTTTGGTTTAGGTGACAAAATAGATGAGAAGAATTTTCTGGAGAATGAAAAATGAGATATTGAGCTTGAATTTCAATACAAAAAAACTACAAAATAGGGGTGTTCTGAAAATTTTGACTAGCAGTGCATAAATATATATACACATATATGCACATTCATACATATATATATATATATATACATTCCCACACACACATATTTACAGTATGTTCAATGTCTTTTTTATTAAATAAACCTATAAATGATAATAACCTGTGGTGTTCAAAAACCCTTTACATGTAATTTTTGTTAACATATATTGTGTTAAAATTAACAGTTGACGTTATCAGTAATGTTTTTTTTTAATACTGGTAACACATTTTCCAAATGTGATCTTCTGAACAATAAATAGTAGTAAGGGCTGCTGCCCAGCTGCTCGCACATTACATGCTGCTATGATAGACTGTAATGTGGAAAATCACGTATGGCTTTGAAATGGCTTTTAAACAACAGCGTGGAAAGAAGAGCATCTACCGAAACAAGAATCCAATGTATGAACAAGATCAAGATCATAGAAGAGCCACAGTTGCTCTCATATTATGTTCATCTCATAAATGTAGTCACACAGCAATGCTTCTGAAATATTTTAGACCTATACCTATATCTGGCTATATCCAAATATCGCAATTTTGCCACACATTAGAAAACATTTCCAAAAGACCCATATAAAATTCATGCATAGCAATATTTTAAAGAAGCCTTGTTTCTCTCATTATCAGGTCGCTGTATTTATTTTACAGATTAACTCCACCAACATCCCACTTGTCTTGTTCAACACAAATATACTTATAACTCCAGTCAGTTATAAGCACAGACCCCATTTACAAGCACTGCTTTTGTTTATTTACAATATGTTGCATTGAGAGTAAATTTCAAGGAAACTAAAATGTATCAACCAGAAGTAAAGTTTATAAACCACAAGTTCCCATGGAAACATCCATATCAGACAAACAGATACACCTCTGCAAACCCATGTGGTCTACAAATAAACAGATGTCTGCCCTCGCACAGTGAGAACCCTCGCCCTTCTTCCCTTTCCTGAGCCAACATTTTGACTGTCTCTTTCTTTTTCTTGTGCCTTCAGACAAAAACTCCAAAACATAGACAAGCCTCCTTAGCTGTTTGGAATCCAGACCCATTTCTCCTTAATGGAAAATTATGGGGGATATAAAACCAGACAAAATGGACCACACAGAACCCCCTAGCCTAAAAGATCTATAACGTTACAGATAAACTTTTCCCTCAATTGAAAAAAAATCTGCTTGATAGTTTTTTGCTTAGTAACACGTATTTAATTTATCTGTATTCACAGACATAATTTAGGATTGGATTAGGACTGGTTAGGATTAAATAATTATAAATAATTCACCAAAGCGGTAAAGCTATAGTGTGCAAATTGCAAAAATGACAAATAAAAAAAAAGACAGATTCATATTGGTGGCCTTCTCATCAGGCCTCTGTAGCTGTAGCTCTGGAGCAACAGGCTTGTGTAGTAAACTTGACTGCAAATAAAAATGGTGTAAAAAAATAATTTCTTAAAACAAACCTCTACATACCATTGCTTTTTTCAACTGTTGTGTTGCGATTGCTATAACATTTTTATAGCGATTGCTGTAACATTGTTATAACATTTTTGTGCACATGAAAATGACTTAAGTATTTATTCTGTTGTGAACTTTTCTAGGGAGCGTGAAGATTGTCTGGAGATTGTCACTGTAATTTTTTAATTTGCCAGAGGGTTATGTTTAGTTGCAATTCTGGATTCACGACTGTGTGAATCAGCAGGCTCCCTCACGTGACTCCTCACTTCAGATAACTGTCCTCTCCAGTTTAGCATGGGCATAATTGTAACGATTGAAACAATTTATTTCTTCAAAGAAGCAAACACACACACCACATTTATCACAGAGTGTGATGGCTGCACTGACTTTGCAGAATTTGCAACGACCACAAATGTCACTACTGACAGGCCGGTGTTACTCATTGTCAGCTTTAACATCATCTGGCAAATCCAATATGAACTGTAATTGGTGGTGTTGGAGATGAAGTGTGGGTGAACTCTTTCTGAACACAGAAGTATCAGGCTAGTTGCAACATCTTTCTATACCATGTCGTTTACAGTCTAGGTAGATCAACATGCCTAACAGGACGGCTATTCCAAAAACGTAATACTACCGAATTAGAACAACATTATAAACCCTTGTTTGTATTTATTTACCAAGAAAACTATGCTAAAGCTGATGTATAGTTTCTGTACTCATACGCTGTCATCTTAAAATTATGAGAAATATTGTACCCAATTTTCACAAAATAGTGATTTATTACATTGAACATAGAACAAGCTGCAATACATTGGGTAAATTCAATACATATGTGGGGTGGTGGTGGCCTAGTGGGTACCAAGAAATCATGGGTTCAAATCCTACCATCAGCAAGACCCCTTAAACCCAAGTTGCTCCAGGGAGGACTGTAGTTAGGGAATGGAAGTCGCTTAGGATAAAAGCATCTGCTAAGAGCCGTAAATGTATCATCCAACCCTTTGGGCAGCAAGTGAACAGTAGAAGTAGGTTGAAACCAAAATACATGGATTATTTTTTTTAATAATGTGGAGAGCTGGGCACCTACCTAGAGATGAAATTACCTCTATTGTAAGAGGACAAGCTCTGGGCAATATTCTAGTGAAAAACATTTGATCCTGGCATTCATTTCTGATGTTACGCTGATGTGCAGCACCTACCTAAACATTGTTGCAGACTTCATGGTAACTGTGTTCCACAATGACTTTTCAGCTGGATAATGCACCCTATTACAGTGTGGCAATTGTTGAGGAACATGACAAAGACTCCAAAATGTTGACTTGGATTTCAATCTCATCACCCAGTTAGGCCAAGGGCCTTCAGATTCACAGGTCAAATGTCCAACCACAAGCTTGTGTTTGTGTGTGCTATGTAGTGGCAAGTGACTCTCAAAACAATGTGCGTTTTTGATTATTAAAATTATTGTTTTACTGCCCAGGCCACAAACGTAGTCCATAAATTGATTTAAAAATCAATGTCAGAATAGGACTGTCTGCATTAAGGTTAGGTCTTCTGAGACCATTGGTGTTACAGTATGCCTCAGATGCCTCAAGAAGTGGAAGCAATGATTCTGTTTAAAGTATGTGTATGTGGTGTGTGTGGAGAAAACTGTAGTGTTTACATGGCCTTTTAATGGCAGTGCTGGAGTTTTTTCACATAAGTCATAAAAAAAAAACATTAAGACAAAAAGATATTGAAAAGAGAAGCCTACAGAGAACTACTGAATTTGTCTGAAGTTGGACATTTCCAAAGAAGAGGTTGAAAAAAAAAACAGAATTTAGGTAACCATACCTTTGGAGGAGCGCTCTCTCTTTTTCTTTATCTCTCTCTCTCTGTAAATCAGCTTGTCAGCTGCAAGAAGCAAACCTTGAAGAGAGAATGAGAAAAAAACTTATTTTAAACAGTCTCAATGAAAAAGCACAGCCCAGTAAAAGAGATGACCAAAAATAATTTTAAAAAATCATCATCCAGGGTGAGGCCAGTATAACTGGCTGTAAATTATTGTATTGTTATTATTGTGTATGTCTATGACATTAGAAAAGGTAAATACCAAAAACTTTCAGTTCAGTTACATAATTTCTGCCTAATTCAGTTGCTGAGATGTAAAGTCATCTCAACAGTCAAGAGTGGTGGTGATAGAAACTATGTCTACAACACAAATATAACCATCTGCTATACTATCCAAAGCAATCACTTGAGTTTAAGAATCAGAATTAAAAAACGTAATTGCTCCCAGAGTAAATTGCTTATGTAATGACTGTATGACACAGAGATACAGAGACAAGGACAAAATAGAAAATAAACTAAAAATAAAAGAGAAACTCAATATAGAAAATACACTATGCTACATAAATGCAGGACATAAATACTATTGATTTCAATGCAAACAGGTCATGTAATAATATCTATGAATGAGCTTCTGGAGGCAGGAAATCTGTTTCCATTCATTTTGTGAAAAATACTCAAATTTCTAGAAATAATTTATTTAAATTCCCCTTTATTGATAATAATATCATCCAGCATGCCGTAAAACTGATGTCTGTCTAATTCAAAGCATTTTTTAAGAATGTAATCTTTCCATACAATCAAAAACAATAATATAAACTGGCCATGACCCCACAAAGTAATGAACAATTTAAGTACAACAAAAATAAAACAGATTTTCTCACGTCTCAACAGGATTTGAAATTCGATATTATAGCTAAAATCCCTATTAAATACCTATTGTTGCAGTAAGATGAAAATGATCACACCTTTGGAAGAGCTTTCTCTCTTTAACTCTCTCTCTCTCTCACTCTTAAATCACCTTAAATTGTTGTTCTCACATTTGGTCATTTATATGTGCAGAAATGTTGATAAAATTTGGAGTTCGCTGGATTTTTTTGAGATTGTAAACCATTCTATACGATTACAACTACACCAACTAGTCATGTTTAAATACAACACGAAAACGTGATGAAACGTAACAATACACCAGATTGTCTTGCTTAAACACACACGCCTAGATACAATATCATACCTAAACCCAATTCAAATAGTTTTTTGCATCAATTACAGTAAAATGGAGATTTGTGACTTACCTCGGCCTCGTTTCGTGACATTTTGACCAGTCTGTTAGTTAAGAAGACTCGTGGGGAACGCTGTCCATGGTGTGTAATGGTATGCGTCCACATTTTGTTGTTTTATAAAATAAAAAAAATAGATAAACCAGAAAGAGCTGTATATGTTACTCTCAAGTAAAAAGGTCCTCGAAGCGCGTGGTAAGAAGCTAAACTGGAACCAGACTGAAGAGAAACTGGCTCTTTTGCGGTTTAAAAGCGGTATTAGCCTCCGAAACTCGTCTGAAAGATTTTGAAGAAGGAATGTCGAGGTGATATGAAAGTTAAAATCGTTTTTTTTTATCTGAAACCCTCGGTTCTATCTCTGGCTGTGTGTGAGAGTGTGTAAATCTTCCTTTTCTGGACTCTCCATCGTGATGTCGAGCTGAAGTCGAGCTAGCTGGAAGTTCACGTGATTACAAAATACTCTCAAAAACAAAAATAGCTCTAAAATTATTTAAAACATCTACAACGACGGGCTGATGTGTGGTCCTTAGAGAGTGTGGTCCGTAGGGGAAGCGGAGGAAGGGATGTGGGCGTATATGCGTGTGCGCGTGCGTGCGTGCGTGCATGTGTGTGTTCGTATGTGTGTATGTGGGTGTGCGTTTTTCTGTGAGTATGTGAGGATATGGGTGTGGGTGTCTTTATGTGGGTGTGTGAGGGTGTTTGTGTGTGGTATGTGTGTGTATGTGGGTGATTGTGTGTGTATGTGTGTGTAGGGTACATGTGATTGTTTGTGTACATATGTGCGTTTGTGGTTTATGTGTTTGTGTGTGTTTGTGTGGTCAAAAATGCAGTCATTCTTAACGTAATACTGTTTTCAAATTGACCATATTCACCAAGTCTGTATAATAAAATCAGTGTCCCATGTGACATAATCATACTCAGTCTATGTAATAATGAACTCTGAGGGAACGTTCTGTCAACACAACACACTTCTATCTAACGGAGCATGTCAAATAAAAACACCCTAATTA
Organism: Ladigesia roloffi; assembly: GCA_037577295.1. Classification (NCBI taxonomy): domain Eukaryota; kingdom Metazoa; phylum Chordata; class Actinopteri; order Characiformes; family Alestidae; genus Ladigesia; species Ladigesia roloffi. Next base: position 19,905 of record JBBKCR010008932.1, on the reverse strand, counting down.
CATCATACTCTTTGAAATTCACAGCTTTATTTAAAACATTTTCAGAACTACAGTCAGTTCAGCATTACTATGTAGTCCTCAGTGTGCTATAACATTGTTATATATGTACATTCGGAAAGCTACGTTTACTATATAGACAGGATTGACACATACCTTTTATTACAGGATTCAGGTTAAGCCCCTTAATTCCAATTAAGGGTAAACTTAATGCCTCAGCACACAAAGACATTTTAGAAAAAGCCATGCTTGTAACTTTGTGAACACAGTTTGGGGAAGAATCTTTTCTATTCCAGCATGGTTGTGTCCCAGTGCACAAAGCTCCATAAACATGTGCCTGGATGAGTTTGGTGTGGAAGAATTTGACTGGCCCACACAGAGCTCTGACCTCAGCCCCATTTAACACCTTTGTGATAAACTGGAACAGAGATTGTGAGCCAGAACTTCTCATCCAACATCAGCACCTGACCTTATTAATGCTCTATAGAATGAAATTCCCACAGAAACACACCAAAATGGGGGACAGACTCCATATTGTACTTTGAATGTATTGCAGTGCAATGTCCTGTGGCGTGATCTCAATACTTTTGTCCAAATAATGTGTCACTGCGTTTCAGCATTGCTGAAAGTTAAAAACCATACTATTTGTACTTACAGTCTGTAGCTGATCTCTCCTGTCAGTAGTGTAATATGACGATATACAGAGAGAAACTTTATTGATCCCATAGGGAGGTTCCCTTTGGGCAATTCCTGTTAGTTTTTACAGCATTGTGGGACATCAACAAAAAATATTGACAAAACTGATTCGTAAGGGATATAAAAAGAAAAAAGGGGATAAAGTGATAGTGATATCGAAATAAAACGACATGGCGTGATAAGTGTCTAGTAACATCTGTGTGTTGTGTGATAGGTACCAGTTTAAAGTTTCAGCTGAATGTATTAATAAAATATTGAACTGATATAAATTGTGACAAATAGTGAGTCGGGTGTTTTTTTTGTTATATTTATTGAGTGCTCCCATCCACAGTGGTTGTAGAGATGAAGAGTGTGAGGAAAAGACAGAGAGAGAGCCAAGGTCGACACATTTGAGCTCGGCAGGGCCACACTGCAGGGCGAAGAGAGAAAAGACACGAAGAGAAATGAGTAACCTTTACATGTGCTGGTCACATGGTGTTGCTGTGGGTTCAACAGAATTAAACTGCCACACCATTTCTAACCAGGCCAAGACTTTTATAAACGTATCTCACCTTAGACCTTTTGGCCTCTTGGATGGCCCCCAGTGTGTCCTCCCCAAAGCACAGTCTCAGAATTACTGCAGCCTAGAAATGGGAGCCATATAATGATTTCCTTCTTGCTGTTATTTCTGTGTGCAGTGAATGCACAATTATCTTCTTCACCAGCTCAAACACACACACACACACACACACACATACACACACACACATTTCTTTGGAACCTTTAGTTTTTGAATTGGGCAGGCACACACCTGGGTTATGCAAGGCTAGTTGTAGCTTTGAGCGCTTATGAGGACAGGGTCACTTGAAAGAGAGAGAATAGCATGAGCAAGAACAGAGAGAAAGAAAGAGCGGGATAGAGAGAAAGAGAGAGAGAGAGTGAGAGAGAAAGAGAGAGAGGGATAGAGTGAGTGAGATAGATATATTTATATATAAATATCGAAAGAGAGAGAGAGAGAGAGAGAGAGACAGACAGACAGACAAACTACACTATATGGACAAAAGTATTGGGACAAACCTGTTTTTCCAGTGAAGTTCAATATTAATGCTTCTTTATACAAAGACATTTTGGACAATGCCACACTTCCAACGTTGAAAACACTTTTTCCATTCCAGCATGACTGTACTCCAGTGCACAAGGCAAGGTCCATTAGGATTTTGGAGTTTCTGTAGCGCATTTATGAGGCTAGGCACTGACATTGGACAAGAAGGCATGGCCTGGCCTTGGATGGGGTTGAGACAAGCTCATATAAGACTGTCCTCATTAAATTTGTCAAAAACCTTACACTCAAATGGACATGACAGCTCTGTTTGTTTTCATTATACGCATCTATCAAACACCAACATCTTCAGCTCGCCTGCTCGCTCTGGGAACCGTTCCCTGTTTCATTTGCGTCAATGGCTTTATGTAGGTGTGTGTATAAGTATGCGTATGTAAGTCAGAGCAGCCAAAAGCACCAGTAGGGAACACTTACAGGCTAATTCGTTTGATAGTGTTCTGGCAGTAGTATCCGGGGCCTGCTAATTCAAAGTGACCTCCTCCCGGCTCCGCGTCCCCTACTGCACTTATCTTCAACCCCCTCCATCCCTCCGTTCCTCTAATTGAATGGAGGCGAATCAATGAGGTTATATGTAGCCCCAATCACCATATGGCCTGAGACAAACAGGGCTTGGGCCATTATAAAGTTACCTTGCTGTGAGCAATTCAAGATTCTGAAGGCTGTAAATATCTGTAATGCAATAACTGACACCCTCGAGTAATTGTGTATTTCGTTTGTCCTAATTTGTTATTTGTCCTCAATTCTGAAAGCCACCACTGTTACCCTTTGGAGCTTTATTTGAGTTTAGGGAATTAATTGGCCACCATTTAGCAGAATGAAACATGACATAAATTCCCTGATTTGTTCATTTTTTGTCAGTCACTTGACTTTTTTTACTCTACATATATAGATACAGAGCCATTTAAGATTTGTCTCTTAGTCGTTTCATTCAAATGTAGTGCCACTTAGGCAGATAACCAAAGTTAATTCCTTTTAGGCATGTAGGACACAGGTAATATTCTTCACATTAATTTACAGTGGGTTTTATTCAGTTTTACAGTGAAATATATAGTTTATTTCCAAACCAGTTAAACGAAGGAGGAATTTAACCTATTGGCTAGCCTAGTTCTAGTGAAGAAATATTTTTTGTACACCCATCAATTTATTAAAGACACATAAATGTCTATTCATTGACCAATGGTTTTTAATCACTTGAACTATTAATGCTGAATCCAGTTGTTGTGAGGCAGGCATCACGTGAACATATATTGAGGATTTTAGGCCCATTCTACTTTGTAATGCTCTAACCACATGTTAGCAGCAAGGTTTGAGGGTGGAGTAGCTTGTGCCTTGTAGATCTTTAGATATGTGTCCCATTTTCGATTGACCTCAGGAGGCGATTAGTGGCCATATACTATTTATTGTTTTTTTTTGGATGAATGCTCACCACTAATCCGTTGCAATTGACATCTCTGGGGTCACGCACGATTGATTTGTGCAGAGTGTCCCAAAATTGTTTCAGCGTGTGCTCACGGGAGTCATCTTCCCAGCAATTTGTAGTGAGTAAACACAAATGCAGTGAAAATCAATGGTGCAGTTCTGCATTGTGTGTATGTGTGTGTGTGTGTGTGTGTCAGTTTTCATACATTTCCAGAGAAAATACATGAAACAAACATGCCAATAAACAAAGTTAACTAACATTTTTTGGTTACTGAGGATAGGTTTTAGGTAAGCTTCAGAAAATTCTAACAACATATAAATGATTTTGAGCCTCAAACAACCTTATACTTAAGTTAATGTAACAACATTGTATTAATGGATTTTGAACAAATCCTACTAGATTTTTTTTAAAACACAGAAAAACAGTATACATAAGTACATATACATATACACTGTCATTTAATTAGGTCAAACTCCCTTATATCCACATCTATTGTCTATTTTATCAGCTCAGCGGACCATACAGGGGCACACTGTCATTGCAGATTTAGATTGCAGTCCATCTGTTTCTCTGCATCACTATACGTTGACCCCTTTTTCTCTTCAAATTTCAGGACCCCCACAGGACCACCAGTGAGCAGAGTGGATCTGGGTGGTGGATCATTCTCAGCACAGCGGTGACACTGACTGACTGTGTGTGTGCGTGTGTGTGTGTGTGTGCAGGCAGCCTTTCTTCACGTCTTACCCCGGGCACTCCGAAACTACTGCTGACCCGAGTTAAACTTGCCATTGGATTGAGAACAAATGGACCAGCGGCAAAGTCAGTGTGTGTGTGCCCAACAACATAGGATTCTGTCCACTCAGCTCCCTCTCTTTATCACTACAGCTGACAAACTGATGGGAAGGAATGGACACTAGCAACCAGCACAGACACAATAGTGCCTATAGCACTAAGTAGAAAGTGTGTATGTGCCTGTGTGTATGCATGTGTGTGTTTGTGTGTGTGAAAAAGAAAGGAGGGAGATGACGCCACACAATACAGTTATTAAATTTCAGTGTCTTTATTATCATTTGCTTCCACCTTGTGGCTGTACCAGAACACAACATACACAGGACTTGAGAGGAAAGTGTCACTCATAGAGGAATACTCAAACAACAACAACAACAACAACAAAAACATGTTCGGTGTCCTCCCAAACCTAAACATGGACAAAGAGTCAATAGTCAATCTTCGTTGTGTGAAATGTGCCTCCTTAGAGCGCTACGAAACCACCACAGTTTTACCCCTTAAAATTTTTTACCTTAACTTTCTGTGAGGGAAAAAAATAAATTAAAGTCAAGTGTGCACAGATTAAGGCTGATTAGGTGATACAACTACTGCATTTTGTTTTATTGGTCCTCTATCAATGAATTTCCTGAATTCATGCTTTAAATTTAAGATTAAGCGGTTTCACACTCATGCCTTAAATCTAATTTTAAGGTAAAATTAAGGGGTAAGTTTCACCAATTAACTGCCACTTTGTTCAAATGTAAGGGTTTGTTGTATTTTTAGGGGTAAATTAAGGTACAGTTAAGCACAATTTAAGTACGTTGTGTTTTGTAGTTATTCAAACTGCAGCTACAAAGCTAATGAGCGCATGTAGTGTCCGCAACCATGCAAACTGCTGGCTAAATCATTACACATTTTCCCTAAGCAAGTTATTCAATAATCTGTACTAGACTATGTGTTTTTTTGACTCTATGACACACTGTTATCCAAATACTTTCTCTAAGAATGACTGCCATCTGGGATGATTTAAATAACATGGTCTGAGGAAAGTGTGTGATGATTGAGACATACAGTCTGTGCAATGCTAATTGTTGGGACATCTCAGCAACGTTTGTAGCTCCAGTTCAAAATGAACACAGTAAACTTTACAAACTTATATTGCCTCCATTTGGTCTGAAGCAGAAATTGGGTCACAAAACATTTAAGTACTAACAAGAATGACATTTCGACTGATGGCTTTTTCCCTTCATTGCTGAGTACTTCTGCATAGCATCTTCTTGTTCATCAAGAAACATTCCCACTTTATGAAGCATCATCCATCCACAAAAGGATCAAATCAGAACTTCTCACACTATGTTATGGAGCTACAATATGTGAACAAATGTATTGGGACAGACCTGTTTTTCAAGGTTTGGACTACACCCCTTAATTCAAGTGAAGGGTAATCTTAATTCATCAGCATACCAAGACATTTTGGACAACATCATGCACATTTTTGGTAAGAGCTTTTAATATTCCATCCTGACTGTGCCTCCGGGCACAAAGCAAGCTCCATAAAGACATGGTTGATGAGTACAATGTGGAAGAACTTGACTGGTCCATGTAGAGCCCTGACCCCAGCCCCATCCAGCACCTTTGCGATGATCTAGAACAAGGTTGCAAGACAGGGCTTTTCATCTAACATCAGTGTCTGCCCTCATAAATGCTTTATATAATGAATGGGCCTAAATTCAACCAGAAACTCCAAAATCATGTGGAAAGCCTTCCAAGAAGAGTGGGAGCTGTTATAGCTCCAAAGGAGGAGACCAGCTTCATATTAAAATCTATTTATTTGAATGCAGTATCATTAAAATCCCAATTAAAGTGTAATGGTCAGGAGTCCCAATACTTTTGTTCATGTAGTATATTTCATTATCAGTGGTTACAACACCCAGGAGATGGTTTAAGGCCGGATAAAATGGATGGTGAATGTACATCACACAACATATTTTAATCACAGAATCAGTTACTCTTCATCTGATTCACTCTTAACTTGTGAAATAAACGATAAGTTGAGATAATAGGTACTGCCACCACAAGAGAGCACCAAAGTACCCTTCATTATGCTTCTAAGACAGTGTTGAAATGGAACTAAATGTCTTTCGCACATTAATTTTATATAATTTAAAATGAAAATATGTCAATTAAAACAAGTTTCCTTTATAAAGTAAATGTAACAGTGCACATCCAGCATGCTATTAATTGTTTGTCTGGTGATGCAGAGTAAAATTTTATGCTTTACTTTACTGTAAGTGCACTCATTAACTGTTTCATCACTTAATAACTTGGTAAATATCTAATAGTTACCTAGAGATCCACATTAGGCTTTTTATAGGTCAGCAGTGATGAATAAAAAATATGATGGCTAATAAATGTACCCAAATTTTGAACATACTGTCAGTTTATTTGTTAGCAAATAATACTAAGCACATAAGTCCCTTTGAAATGAGTAACATGCAAATAAACATTATCTCAGTGTGTGACTGGCAGTGTACACTAGTACACTAGTCTTCATTTTCTACATAATAATATGGTTGCTGTTTCCCAACAACTTTACACATTTACATGAAAAAGCAACACTACAGGTAGAATAAAGACAGGTAGAATTTGTGCCCTGCCTGCTTGCATAACATAAAATTAGTGCATAACATTTTTTTCTAGAAGTCTTTTTTTATTCCCCGTATGCAAAACAGTTATAAATAAATTCTGCATAACAATTTCTAACCTCTTATTATCCCTTATGATTGATTTCTACATCCACTATATGAACAAAAGTATTGGGACACACCTGATTTACATTGTTTGGGCAAGGTCTCCTCCAACTTTGTGGACAAACCAACTCTGTATTAAAGTCTATGCATTTGAATGCATTGTCAAAGTTCCTGTTGGTCTCCCAATACATTTGTCCATCCTGTGTATGGCTTGAAGAGTAAGCAATACATTTTTAAACTTGTGTATTACATTAAATGAGGCAAGCAAAAGTTTAGTTTGAGAAAGCATGGAGCAAACTGTACGTTTTGAAATGTACCAGCTCTTATAGTTTGAAAAATAAAACGTTTTTATTTTTTTACAAATATATCTATTTTAATATTATAATGTTATGTCTATGGAATGTTACATTTAAAAACTTTCCATCCAGGACATATATAGACATAAAGCAGGGAAATAACCCATTTTGAATTTGTGAATTTTGTGATGTAACTTTTACACAAATTTACCAGCTCAGACTACAGCGGTTTAGCCATGCTTCTCATGCTGAGGTTTTTCACTTTAATATTTAGCCTCAAACTGCTTTCTGAATAAAATGCAGGGTGGCCTATCAGAACAGAAGTTATCGCCATAAATCTAAAAAATGTAGGACATTAACACATTTTACATTGTTTACATACAATATCATCATGGCTTTCCATTATATGGGCCCTTCAATGCTTTATTAATGTTAAAACAATCCAACATGCAAAATACTGCTGTATGTCAAAGTTAGAGTGTCCTGGGTCAAATTACGCTTGATCGACCTTCTAAATGACATTAAACACACATCTTAATACAGTCAATGTGTATTTGTTAGTTTGTTAGAAAACCAATAAAACATTTCTTTTGACCTTGTCTTTATAGCAGTAGTTTAATGCCCTAAACAAGTAGCTCAGTGTGGGTCAGTAGTTTCCCTCTCTCTTAAAAGTACCCAGTTTTCTTGAAAGTTCTCAGCTTGCGACAGCTGACCAGACGAGAGAAATATGAGAACACTGAGCTCGACGCTGGGCACACAACTTAGTAAATATGTGCTGTCTGTTTGCTGCTTCATATAACTTTCAAATGCTATTACGTTTTTTACCTAAACTAATTACAAATACAGAATACTTTAGAAAATTCATTTGTTGGTTATTGTTTGTAAAACTAGAATCTAATAAAGCCATGGCCGATAAATAACTCTCATTTACTTCAATATTATTTATTTCTTCAGTATTTCAATATAATATACTCTTTGAGAAGGGTTTTTACTAAAAAGGTCCATTATAGGATTTTTCCAACAGTGCTGATTAAGTTTTAAAATGGAAAACGCTTAAAAAAGGCATTTTATGCCAATTTTAATGCAGTTTCTGAATATTTGCTTATATACTTGTATATACAATATATAATTAGTAATATCATTGGTATAGCCAACAAAATGATTGAAAAATGAAAATATGACAATAATGGGTGCTCTAACATCAATTATATATGCATGTGTTTGTGTGTGTGCACGCGTGTGTGAGTGTGTGTACACTACCAGTCATAAGTATATGTTACTCATTTAATATTTGCTAAATGTATATATTTAAAAAAAATACATTTACAGAATGTCCACTTTTAAATACCTTTATTAGCCAGAAAATAGACTATTTTTATTAATTACTACTGGCTTATAAAAAGCCACCTAACATCAATATAAGCAGAACATGGATCATCAGGGAAGGTTTAATTAGCTTTTAACTGACAGCCAGTGTGATGAAACAGTGAACTAGAGCATTTAAATTAAAAGGTAGTTTAGAATTTAATAACTTTTTTAATTTAAAACGATAGAATGTTAGACATGCACCTTTATTTTTATTTCCAAGTCAGAAAGACATTTGCTTTGTTTAACATAAATGCCTAACAAGAATAAAAATCTGCAGATTATGAAATGAATGGATAAAGTGGTAAAGATCAGTGATGTGTAAAAACTTTTGACTGGTAGTGAGTGTGTGTGTGTGTGTGTGTAGTGTACAGTTGAAAGGTCTTTTCTTTAGTGGTTAGCAGTATTTGGTGCTGGGTGGGGTCGCTCCAGCAGATGTAAGTGGATAGGGTACTAAGGCTAACAGATAAAGAGAGATACAAACTGGCACTTTGAGCACTATGAGCCATTATCGGGAGAAAACGCAAGTGCTACAGCACAGATACAGAGTGTGAGTACATTGTGGAATCAGCTAAGACACATTTGGATGAAAATACTCTACAGAGCTAAAAACACCAGTAGCAGTCATCTTTAAGCCTGACTTTTGTCTGTAATTGTCCTTCAAGTCCTCTTTAGTGGTTTTATACTTATTTTAACACTTAAAAACCACCTGAATACGTGTTTTTTGTGTAGTTAAACTATAAATATGCTTTTTAATAATTGTATATATTTTTACCATAAAATTCCGGAAAACAGAGCGCACCTGATTTAAAGCCGCATGCTCTAATTTTAGAAAGAAAATCAATTTTGTACTCATACAAGCCGCACCGGATTATAAGCTGCACGTTGTAATATGAGATATCTACACAGAATATTTTGTACTTTTAAACGTTACGAAAACATAAACAAATACATATTGCACATGGTTTTATATTTCGAACAGTGTCTGTAACACGGCTACCTTAAAGTATACGTACGTATCAGTAACACACAAATGATGTTGCTTCTGCTTTTTTACTGAATAGTGAACATTCCAACTCCTAACGGCCGGTAAAAATATATCTCGTCTATATACTGCAGCCTACCAGGAAATTCATTAATCGCCATCTTCATCTTCCTTATCTTCGTCATGGCCGTGCCCACCCTCAGTCCGGGATTTACGGTATATGGCACCAAAATAGTTCCACTACAATTCAAAGAACCTGTTCTGGTACTATATAGAGGCTTTTTTGCTGAGAGCATACAACTGTACATCATACAGTGTGATGACCTATGCATACAGTTTGCACGATTTTACATATGTGCCATATGTGAATACAGCACGGTATAGTTTAGATTCTCTGCCCGAACCCGACACGGCCCGAGCCCGTAGGTTGGGTCGGGCCGATATTTCCATGCCGCTGTCCTCGGGCCGGGCCGGGTCGGGCCGTGATCAAGCATTTGATTTTTTAAATCATCACACGTATATAAAAAAATTGTCGGGTTAAATCGGGCTCGGGCCGATAATTACAGTTAATGTGTCGGGTCGGGCTGGGCTCGGGCACAAGGTGCACGGGCTCCGGTTGGGTCAGGTCTAAACTCTACTGCACGATGTAAACCCACTCACCAAACAGTGGGCAGCCAGAAACACAGAGCCCGGGGAGCAATGTGTAGAGAAGGTTTCTTGCTCAAGGCTAACTCAGTGATGCCACTAGCACGGCACTAGCTAGGTTCTGGGATTCGAACCCACCGCCTTCTGATAACAAGGGCAAGTACTAGGCTACCAGCCGGCACACAGGTAATGCCCAATGTGGGGCACGAACCCACGACCCTGATATTTAAGCCTTGTCCACACAGATGTCTGAATCAGGCAGTTTTCTGGTTCGTGTCATTAGGTGACTGCTTTTCTGCTCATTGGAGCAAATCAAAGTATCCAGACGGCGGTTCATCACCTGCGGTAGCTTAGCCACGTGTTCAGATGGCACCAAAATAACTGCTGCACTCAACATTTCTTGGCCTCGATTACTGCCGAAATCCTGATGAACGCAAAGAATATATTGTTATTGCGTTTACATGGGCATTTGTTCGACATTCTGGAGGTCTGAATATGTCCCAAGATTCTTGTCCCTTTAATATGTCTCATGATTACTCAATTTCACAGATGCAGTCACTAGCCTTTCTTATACTCTCTTCACACACTATATCCACACTCTACCCACCTCCACCTTGCCAATCCTTTTACCCTGGCACTTCTCATGCAATTAAAAGCCTGATGTACAGCTCTTCCTCCATCTCCTCATGACCATTTCTCCTACAGTTAATGCTATTCATCCAGCAGCACCTCAGCTCTTCTATCGTGCCTTTTAACAATAATGTTGACAATAATGTTGACTACAGCTGTCTCCATGTTTCAGTGCAGAATTATCCACAAAGGATGACCCACATGTAAACACTGTGGACAGTATAAATACTGGTCCCTCAGGTAAATGATCAAAACTACAAATCGGGCTGCAGGCTGGCATTAAATAGCATCAAACTAACACCAATGTACAAGTCATTAAATTGCAGCTACAGAATGCAACAAAAGCGCCTGTGGTATTAAGAGCATGTTAATTTATTCAAGACCCAAACATCTATGTCTAAGAGTCCCATAAAGAGTCTCATCCGCCAATGACTAAGCTGGGCACAATGTTAACTGGTGGGGTTCCATTATGTCCATTGCTTGTCTGCATTAGCTTTAAAACGGTGCTAATCTAAAGTATGCTAATTCTAGCTATTAAGACAATTATTGGCTGATCCACTCTGCTTAAATATAGTATTTGTCAAACTATTGCTGTTAGTACCATTCACTCCAAACACTTTTTCGGGTGCCTCAACTCAAGTGGATTTTTGAATATTAGTATTACTAATATTATTTCTGAGCAGTACTGTATGCGTGTATGAGGTAGAGAGCAACACTTTGAGTTTACGTCATCAGTGTATATACACATTAGTGTCAGTAAAAAATGTCTTTGAGTGTGTGTGTGTGTGTGTGTAAGTGTCTGTTGCAGAATCTAGCCTCTTTGTATAGGCTTTTGTGTTAACAAGACTAGTATCTGTCTTTCTGGTTGTGTGTAAAAGCATTTAGTCAGAGATATATAAAGACTGTCCCTCTGTGTTTATCGGTTTGTTGTAGAAACTGAATGATTCACAGTGCTTACTAAAAATGTGTAATGTTACTGAATAATAATTCTGACAAAAAAGAACTGAATAAAGATGGTGGTATGGTTCAAATGACAGCTGATCACCAACTGAAAAGATCTAAGCATTAGCCCCATCATTCGGAGAGTATGAGTTTGATCCCTGACAATGCCACAGCCATCCTAGGTCTAGAGTACTGGGCCATAGCTTTGAACATATTTAATGTGACTGTGGAAGCAAGTAATATTATTATCATTTTTATTCCACCGTTTCTGGAGACACTTCTCCTTTAAGACTGTGAGCGCAATTGGAAAAATTACTCTGACTTGTGCCTTAGACCATGTTGTGCTTGTACACAGCTAATTGATTGGGGAGTTCAGGGACCAAATATTGATCTTTTAAAAATTCAATTTTTTGGGTTGAGTCTCATCAATAATATATGGGAGAGATAGCAGTGGGTGAGTCACCTTATGAGTCTATACTGAAGAGTATTTGAACATTGTGATGTCACACCTATGGTGGCTGCAATGGGACAAAAGACAAACACTAAGCAAAACAAACAGCAGAATTCAAGACACTAAAGCTACTGTTATTTGTAGAAAAAGAGTCTCTATTTGTTGTGGTTTCATTAAAAATAATTAACCTGTGAATTCTGCTATGTGTTCAGCCATCCTTACCCATTAATGTTTTGGTGTCACCTAAAGTCACCTACCCAACCACCCCCAAATCAGAATATTAGGGTTTAAATACATGGAGGGAGCACATTTTTAAAAACACCAACAAAACCAAAGCTTGGGTGTCTCCAAGCAACTGCAAAAAATGCATGTAGTGAAATACATATTCTTGTCAAAGCACCACAACAAGAGAAGCTAACAATTCTGGTACATCAGGTAACAGATACCCATGTTAGTTATTCTTGTGCTGAGAGATCAGGGAGGGGCATCATACCTAACGATGTTGTGTTAGAGATTCACCAGGGATTGAAAACACACTCTCCTGATGACAGGGCCAGACCTAATACAGTTGCACCACTTAGGACCCATGTTTAGGAGTTCTGTTTAGCAACCAGCACACACTGCACTTTATGAAGTTTATACTGCCACATAGTTGTAAGCGAAAAGACACTGTTTTTGTTTGAGGTATATTACCAGGTTAAGAGACCATATTGCCCGTGTGTCTGAATGGAGTCTGGACATTCACCACTGCAACAAGTTCCAATCTTACTGGTCTTCTGATACAAGGGGTTCAAGAATAGCAGTATTACAATGTTAATATTCATCAGTGTTTCAACTCCAGGAAAAATAGGAAAGTAGGAAAAATAAATATGCAAACTGATGCCTGTTTTGACCGATCAACTACGTCTGAGCTAAGCAGAAACTGTGTAAATACAAACTACAAAATATATGTCGTCCCAAGAGTGGCACTCGACATATTTACTGTTGCATTTATGCCAATGGCCTTTGTTCTAGTATGGTGTTCCTGTATCTGCTGTCTGTCAGTCCTCCTGTAAGCCAAACCCCGTCTCACTTGTCGGCTGGCTTGTGTATTGGGTGTCCGTGCGTGTCTGTAACCTGAGCTCTTGAGGCTCTTCCATTTTTACACTTTTACTGCCCTTCAAAGGCGGGCATTACACTAGGCAATATAGGCACCCATATTGTGGTGCCCCAAGTTTGATATGTGTATTGATATTAAATAATATAAATCATTTTACAATGGCTGTTGCACTATATATAAATGATGGTACTCTTCACCTTTGGTTCTCTGCCCCACCAAAAAACTGTCATGCAAGTAAATTTTTGGTAATTTTTTTGGCAAGCTGGGGCTTGAGGAAGGCCCTGGTGTTACAGTTGTCTTTGCTCGTCTCTCCTTCACTGATTTCTTCAGGAAGTCTACCACATCTTCTTTTTGTGCCCAGGACACTGCCGTGGAGTTGGGAGTGGAGAGCTGCAATATCCACATGATCTAAATGCGATGATCTAGAATAACGGGGAAAATCTCTGTGGAAAAGACTATTCTATGTCTCCAATTCAGAATAAGGAAGATATTTTGGAAGGCTTTAACAGAAGCCATGTTCAAGAGAGCGGGTGACACAGAGGATAAGATCTACAGTGTTTTCTTCTACTGACAAAAAAAGAGAATGACATGGGATGCACATGGACCTAGGAATGAGCACCATAAATTTTTAGTCAAAACTGCTATTGTCAATATTTACAAATTAGGTACTATCCCGCTACTCTTATTTATAATTTTGATAAAAAATAATGTAATCTTGCTTCCATTTTACACTGTCCACCATCAGAAAATCTTATGTGTATGTGAATGCCTTTAAAGTTTTGTACCCTTCACTGGCGCCCCACTTCTTCAGTCATCTCTCCTCTATGGCTTTCATCAGGCAGTCGATCACATCTTCTCCTCGTGCCCAGGGCACCACTGTGGCTTTATAAATCCCAGGCTGTCCTCTCTGCATGTCCTGGATGATCTGGTGCATGGGGAAATCTCTCCGAGGAAAAGCTGTGTCCCTCTGGCCCAGAGCTAAAGTGGGGCAAATATCATTACTTCCATCTCCAATGTAAAAAACCCTCTGGAAGGGCTTCCCTCTTTCTCTGGCCCTTTTGGCCAGGTAATCCCTGAGGATGACTTGCTTGCACATGTTCTCTGGACACGTCGAACAACCATGGGAATGAAAGGGCACGAGGACCAGATGCCCATCTTTATTGAAGCTGGCTGGATTGGTGAAGATCTCAGAAAACAGTTGCCGTGCCCCCGCCTTGCGTAGCCACGTCTCGATAAAGTAGGAGTTAGCGTCTGACACCACAGCGCACTCAAAGTCCTGCCGGTGAGATCTTAAGTAGCCAAGAAGTGATTGCAGTCCTGGAGCAGGGGGGATGTCCTCAATGGCTTCCCGGATGGCCCCCTCACTCACACCCTGCTGGGCCAGGTAGGCCAGGACACACTGTGTGTTCTGATTGTACTGGCCAGGGTGGAAACTGTCCTTTACCCAGTCAGGGATGGTCTGACCCGGGGCAATACGGACCAAAGCATCATCACTGCTCTCAGCAATCATGGTCTCGTCAAAGTCGAAGAGAATCAGGAAGCGTGCAGTCGAGGTAACAGAGGGGGAAGCCATGCCTGAGGAAGTGATGGATGGGGTACAAGGGTTCTTCTACCTGTCAAAAAGAAATTCAATGTAAGATTGATGCTGAATGGACACCCACTTTTAAAATCGTAATATTTAGGAAATTTTCTATATTATCATGACAAAAATTTCCCTCCTTGGCAGAGACTGGTTAAAATATAAAAGTTTATATAAAGTTATTTTATAAACTTATATAACGTGAAGCCTCTGTAAAGTCTCCCTGATGAGAGAAGAAAGGACACTCCATGGATGGGGTCTGTGTAGTCCCTGATGATATTTTGGACATCGTGTGTGTTGGAGGTGAGGGATAGATGGGACACCAAGATGCCATGTTTACCACACACTGCATAGCCTTCCTCCTCCTTGGGAGCTGCTGTACCTTACCGTGATGCAGTAGAGAAGAGAGGTGGACTTTCTTCAGTCTTCACAGAAAGTAAAGCTGCTGCTGTGCCTTAACAGCCAGTTTGGAAGTGTTAATGTTCCATGAGAAAGCTGGAAACAGGTTCAACCTCAGTCCCACTGATAAGAATGGGATGCTTCAGTAATCCAGAATGAGCTCTTTGGTATTGTACCTCCTCCCAGGAGGCTGATTTGTTGTTGTCACATATCAAGCCTACCACTGTTGTGTCATCTGCAAAATTTATAATGATGTTAGAGCTATGCACAAGGCACAGAGTAAAAAGACAGTATAGGAGAGGGCTTAGCACACAGCCCTGTGGGAAATGTTCAGGGTCAGAGTGGAGGAGGTGAGGTTGTTCAACCCGACAGACTGGGGTCTTTTTGTCAAAAAGTCCAGTGTCCACTTACGTCGTAGAATTTGTTGATTAGGCTAGCCGGGGTGACCTTAACGAATGTGGCGCTGAAGTCAATGAATAACATACGAAGATATGAGTTGTTATTTTCCAGGTGGGTCAGCACAGCACTGAGAGATGTTTGCCATATCTACAACACAATTACAGCCATTTTATTTACAATTCAAAGCCATGAATTACCCTACAGTATATGTGTTATTTGAATTTCCAAATGAAATGTTAATAATGGTGAATTAGTTGTAAATCTGAAAAAAGGTTTATTTCACAACAATTTACAGGTTACAAGACAAAACCTTTTCAAAACTATGGTAAATCAGTGTCTCAGGCATGGGGTAGTATATTCATAATGATTTCATGAAATAACATTCTGTGAGAGAGCTTTCAGAGTTGTTCCCTGTTGGTGTGACGGGCAGGTGTACCAATACTTTTGTCCATATTGCGTAATTATAGTGTGGATCACCAGGCTAGTGTATTTCAAACAGAGCATTTCACACTACTTAGATATATTTGTATCACTTAAATATGCAGAAGTTAAAAAAAACTCGCATGGCTAGAATACATACAGAGAATGTAGCAACCTATCCAAACACTTACACATTGTGGCTCTAAAAAAACAATGTGAGATAATTAAGAATTACTGATCCCTGCTTCAAACACACCCTTATAAACTTAACTGAAGTGTTGGAACATGAGCTGATGAGTCAGCAATCTTAGTAGAAGGGAAAGTACCCAAATGTGCATTGCAGTGATGACAGGATCAGCACATTTGCACAATGTCAACAAAGAGGAAAAATCCTGTGTGATGCTACATCTGTACAGCGAGCGGCAAAGAAATATATTTAAAGTGATTTTTTCAAAAGCATACATTATACAATTAAGCATACATGCACAGATACTCTCTCTCCCTCTCCTCTCTCTCTCTCTATATATATATATATATAAATACACACACATACTGCTCAAACTCCCACTAAGTGCAAAATCTAGTCAGTGTTCTTTGCTAATGAACACATTTAATGAATGTTCACCATCTGTGTTGCTTTATTAGTCAGAAAATATTGGAAAAAGCCATCTAACATGAATAAGCCATCTAACACATCTTGTCCTCAGGGTTTGGGCTATGAGCCTTACTTTCAGTGAAGGATCATATTAATGCTTCAGCAGCATACCAAGATATTTTGGACAACGCCATGCTTCCAACATTGTGGACACGTTTGGAGAAGAACCTTATCTATTCAAGCATGAACGTGCCCTTGTGCACAAAGCAGGGTCCATAAAGACACGGTTTGAACCTGACTGACCCACACAGGGCCCTGGCCCAACCAACCCAGTTCAACATCTTTGAGAGGACATGCAAATGTCAACCCTTACCGTCCAACATCAGTGTCTGACCTCATAAAGGCTCTACAGAAAGAATGGGCACAAATTCCCACAGAAACTCTAAAATCTTGTGGAAAGCCTTCCAAGTAGAGTAAAAACTGTTATGTCTGCAAAGGGGCAACCAGTTCCATTTCAAAGTCTTTAAATTTGAATGCAAGGACACTAAAGTCCCTGTTGGTGTAATGGCGTCCTAATACTTTTGTCCACATAGTGTAATTACAATGTTAATCAACACACAACTGTTAAATCTTTAGCGTGCTGTTCGGGTACAACCAATGGGACGAAACAATAAATTGGCGCATTTAAAGTTAGATTGTGACTCTGCATTACCACACAACCAGGTAATATAATAGGATGTCAGACCTGTACTGTTTCAAAGTTGCAACGCTGCAGTGACTATATTAGGTGGCTGTAACGGTTTTCAACGGCTGACAGATTTGGATTTTGCACTATTTTGGGCAAACATTATCCATTAAGCCATTTTCTGTCAGTTATAGGTGAACTAGGTATGACTGTCCGTTCATCTGAGCAGTTATTCATTTATTTTTGCAACGAATTATTTATTTTTTTTCCATCGGATTCTTCCACATGATGCAATTTCCACACAAGTCGCTCCCTGATTGAAATAACGTCCTTCTGAGCACCACAGACACTTTTCCAGACACCCAGCCTCCTCAGAAAAAGGGAGGACGGTGTGAAATACGAACCGGTTAGCCGGTTGCTAATTACGGATCATCCGTTGGGCTCGCACGGCTCGGACGTGTTGACGAGACAGCAAGAAGAGACAAGAAGGGACAAAAGGATAAGAAACACTGGACAGATGAAAAAAGGACATGTGAGAGAAATATACCGGTCAGCATTCGTCTTGACTCGGTTGTGGCTCGGTCGTGTTCCAGTTGTGCCTCTCGCCGGTACCGGGACATCTACTGCAAGGACGGGCGGCTGAATGTCACTTCAGACAGAGATGTGTTTATTTCCTACCCGTTTTCTGACAAAGTCACGCCCAGATTAACTGTCCTGCTATTCTATTGGCTAGAAATTGTCACTGCTGGAATATGATTGGTCAAGAGTGGCAACCGTCTTAAAGGAGCCGCCCCCTTGGGTGTTTACTGTGATTGGTGTTTGTTGTGTTCATTTCGCACCCGTATTCGGGAGAAGCCATGCCCACTAAGCTGCGACTGGCCCGGGACTGGCCTTCTACTCACTGGGTCAGCTGCGTTCAGGAGCAGGAGTGGACCATTCAGTGACCAGCTCAGTCACGCTCGAACAGGATAGGACCTTCCCCAAACTGTGTACTATGCTGAAGAATTAAGATTGCCATTCACTGGAAGTAAGGGGCCCCCTGAATTCAATAATTAAAAGGTATGCCCCAATACTTTTATCCACATTGTGTATATAGTGGATATGGGAAGAGAAGCAAAGCTCATTATGTGGCCACTGACGTTTTCTGAGAAAATGTTCATGAGACCTGGTGGGAGTCTTTTTTATTATTATTTAAAAAATCGTTTTAAAAGACCAGGAGGCCACCACTGATAGGCATACTTTCATGCTGGAATATAAAAGTGCCCCAAGCATGGTACTTTCCAAAAGTCCTTGGTATGACGAATAATTTGGTATGGTCCTTGGTATGATGAATTTGCTTTTCACTGGAAGTAAGGAACCACCTGAACTCAAAAGTTGGGTGTGTGTCCCAATACTTTTGTTCATATAGAGTATACTAGGGGTCTCCAACACGTAGCTCGCGACCCCTTTCCAAGTATCTCGCCGAAGGTTTAACGAATTTACAAACATTTGAAAACGTGACCAGTCAAATTTTATTAGTCACTTTGAAAACCAACTTGCATGTATAGCCAACCTTCTTACACTAAATCATTGTTTGCCTATTAGTTGTCCATAAAACAGTTGCGCTGCCTTCAAGTTTGAAGAGTCAAAGGTGATGATTTAGATTCGGATTCAGATTCAGATTCAGATTCGGATGATGTGAGATGGGGAGGAACCATGACCGCGGCAGCAGTGTCGGAGCCAGGGCAGGAACTGGGGGGCATTTTAGAAGTGCTTGCTGAACTCTGTAATCGGTAAAATCTCTTAACTGCTATGTTCATCCTGTGCACAGCAGTAGTTACCACTCTGTATCATCACCGGCATTATTCCGAGGTCCTGTCTGACCCAATCCTCAAAACGAAACACACGAGGAGCTGTCTCACTAACTTGCTGAAACGCAAATGATCGCCATACAAATAAGAGCATGAAAAAGTATTTTCATGATACAAAAATTTGTATGATACATTTTCATTTTGTAAAAGTAGCTCTCAGAGGTAAAAAGGTTGGAGACCCCTGGTGTATACAGTAGATTTGGGAAGATCAGAATCAGAAAGCTTTATTGCTCTGAGAAGAAATTGCCCGGAGGTATTAAATTAGCCAATGAGGTCTTCTGAGAAAAATTTCTTGGGATCTGCTGAGAGCAAAACCTTCTTACCTGACACTTATCACCAGGGACGTAGCACACGGGGGGGGATGGGAGGGTTTCAACACCTCCACTTTTGCTAAAAGGCGATTCCACCCCCCCACAGTCGGCAAGCAGACGTATTGTCAAAGACACGCCAATGATGGTGCGCATCAGTGATAAGGGAATGAGGCACAATCTCCTAAGTCCCTTTGCAAATTCTTTTTGAGACCTGGAAATCAAGTCCGGTTGGGATTTTAGAATGGTCGGGGATTTTGAGCTGCCTAAACATTCATCACGTCATGGGCATTGGTCATTAATTAGTTACTGTCCTACGAGCGTCTTCACTTCCTCTCGCGCTGTGTACCTGAGAGATAAATGAGGGGGGTATAAAAATGTGTTGCCGACAGCACATGTATGATTTGGTAAATCATTAGGGAATGTACAGCGGTGTTTAGGCATTTTGTACTGCTGATATTGAGCGCCCCCCCCTCCCCTCGCTCACATATAAGTTACAATTGGCTGTGATTTAATGTATAAATTGG